>JBBBDQ010029712.1:1195000-1312500 GCA_037127315.1 Ascarosepion bandense | reverse complement strand
CTCCGATAAATATCGAAAGTCGATAATCAAAAAAATCGGGTTATAGAAGGAGTGGTATATATATATATATATATATATATATATATATATATATATATATATATATATAAGGCAAGATGTTTGTGTGTGTGTCTGTTTATCTGTCTGTATGTCAAACAGATAAACAAATCCACAATTTTTATATACAATTATACAAATCCACAATTTTTATCCGATTATCACCAAACTTCACACAAATATTCTTTAGGCTGAGTCTGAGCTCCAGGACCATGGATTAGTTTTAAAGCTTTCATTACACCCGAGCAACTCCAGGCTATACTGCTAGTAAGAAATAGAAACAACAACAAAAAATAAAATTTTGACTGCCTATACTTCTAAGATGAGGTAGTGTTTACATTATTTACATAACTTGACTGTTGACTGTTGACTGTTGTCTTCATTTTTATTGTTTCGGCCGTTGTACGCTCCGGATTTCTTCAGGTACTAGGAATTTTTAACTGAACCCTTTATTTATCTATACTTCTGAGATGAGGTAGTATTTACTTTATTTACATTGTTCAGAAGTGTTGTTTTCATCTTTAAAGATTAATTGTGAGTTCAATACCACGCTACAGCAGTGGTGAACAAACAATCGCATCGCACATAGAATGAGAATGATGTACCCCAGTGACCTAAATAAATGGTTCGGTTTGAAATTCCTGAAGAAGGCCGACATGTATAATGGCCGAAATATCGGAAAAGATGAAGACAATATTTTGTAAATTTGACTCTCTCTCATTCTTTCATTTTCTCTCTCTCTCACTCTGTGTGTGTGTGTGTGTGTGTGTGTGTGTGTGTGTGTGTGTGTGACAATGTAACTATCCCTATAACTCTTTTTTCTTCATTATTTAAGTAGTAAGAGAATTTATGAGCAAAGAATGTTGTTTCATCAGCAGCAAATCACAACACTTTAAAATGATTGAGAGGAGAGGTTCAGGCTTTACCCTTGTTTATCAAAACCTTTCAGAGCCGTCAGTAATCAAATAAACCAAACTTGAGAAAGTCTATACGGCGTTTCTAATTCTATGAAGAAAAGACAACTTAGCCTTTTGATGAACAATTAAATTCGGTTGGAAATGTATGTTCACACCCTGGAAGAGATTGAAGATTATATGATACAGCAGCTGGTGTCACTTCTGAACCAAGTTGTGTCGACTTCTTATTTACATGTAGACATTTCGATAATGACTCAAACTTTGTATTAAGGAATCGGTTTTGCTGACCAAACACCAAGAAGCATAATTCCTATAGGCACAGAATACATCTGCCAAGCCATACCCGCCAAGGATATGTAGTCTTCTCTATACTGTAACTGTTCAACCTGTTATTCAAACCTTGATCTTTCAAGTCCGGGATAGATAGATAGATAGATAGATAGATAGATAGATAGATAGATAGATAGATAGATAGATAGATAGATTGGAGAATGCTTGATGAATAGACGTGTATGTGGATGCCCAAAGCCAAAAGTATGGGGCACCCAGTATGGATCAAACTGACGACTCAGTCGTAGTTGTTCTAAAGAAACAAAATTGCTAACCATGTTCCCTATGTGCACGTAGATGTTTACGTGTACTTCTTTTATTGTAAGGTGAGTTAACCTATATGATGTTTTCCTTTTTTGACTTGGTAGTGTATATGTGAAGATTACTGTAAATTCCCTATATATATATACATATACATATATATATATATATATATATATATATATATGAAAGAGTTCTAGGAATAGTTACATTGTCACACAAACACACACGCAGAGTGAGAGAGAGAGAAAAAAATGAAAGAATGTAAAAGAGACAAATTTACAAACTAGTGTCTTCATCTTTATTGCCACGTTTACGATGTTTCAGCCGTTATACATTCTGGCCTTCTTCAGGTGCTAGGAATATATATATATATATATATATATATATATATATATATATATATATATTAGATTACTTAATCCAAACGGAAATGTAACAATCCCAAAAAACCTGATCCTAATTAATATTAAATTTTAATATTAAAAAATGATACAGGAGGAGAGCTCAATGTAATTAAAATTACAAGGCTAATATAAAATTAAATAAATTTTCATCATTCAAAATTGTTGAATAAACCCCTTTAAGCTCATTTTGAAGGATTGAACTGTTGCTGAAGAGACGTGATATTCCTCTTAGGGATTCCATGTTGAAATGTTTATTCAACAATTTTGAATGTTGAAAATTTATTTCATTTTATATATATATATATATATATATATATATATATATATATACGACACTTTAAAATAATTGGAGAGAGGAGAGAGATATTCACTGCCAGCGAAAATTTAAAGTTTATCTCTCTCTCTCTCTCACTCTCTCTCTCTCTCTCTCTCTCTAGCTATCTATCTATCTTAGACGTGTCCATTGCCTTTTCCTCTCTATATTTTCTCACTTATTTTCCTCGACACTTTCTATTACCTATCAATCTTTGCCTTTCTTCTTTCTTTTCCTTTTCTTGATTCTACATCTTAGTTTGTTGTCTTTTCTTTCCCCTTTCTTTCCCCCGTCTTTAATATCTTTTTACTTCGTACGGAAAAAAAATTTTCAGAACTATAAGAAGGTGGTGTTTTTTACATTTTTTTACATTTTTTACCATCATTATCAACTAACTGATGAGGCGTCATTCTTTCAATGTTGAAATATTATGTACAAATTTTTAGTAGTTTGTATATGTTCCAAAGAAATAATTAATAATATATATATATATATATATATATATATATATATATATATATATATATATATATATACAAGCAGTATAGCCCGGCGTTGCTCGGCTTTAATGAAAACTTTAAAACTAATCCAAGGTCCTGGAGCTCAGACTCAGCCTAAAAAATATTTGAGTCAAGTTAGCTGAGAATCGGATAAAAATTGTGGATTTGTATAAAGGACAGACAAACAGATAAACAGACACACACACAAACATCTTATCTTTTATATATATATATTATCAATTTTCTGCACTATTGTAAGAACTGCAACCTTGAAACTTTTGAATACCGTTTCTTATGTCTTTGTCTATTAGTGTATCAAATTTGATTAAAATCGGAACACTCCTTCTATAACTCAATTTTTTCGATTATCGATTTTCGATATTTATCAGTGGGTAACTCGATACGAGACCTAGCTAAAAACACTCGTAGACGCTTATAGTACAACTGTGTAAATTTTCAAGAAAATCGGTTCAGCCATTTCGGAGTCTATAGGTAACGGATACACACACACACACACACACAGACAAAGTTCTATTTATAAATAAGTTTAGAGATAGATAGATAGATAGATAGATAGATAGATAGATAGATAGATAGATAGATAGATAGATTAGTTTAAAATGTTTTCATCAAAAGAATTGCCAGATGACTTACGAATTGTGAGATTTACGTGACTATTGTTGGCGCTTGGTTAAAAGACGTGTATTTAAAGTGCTTTGGATTTTCCGTAAGATCATTTTTATGCTTTGTCAGAGTTAAATGCAACGTCTTAGAAAACTACTTATTGTTTTTATGTCGATGTCAAATCCAATATTTTAATTCTTATTACTTTTCTGGTTTTGTTTGTTTTCTGTCTGTTTCTTAAGATTGTAGCCTTCTTGGCCATATACAAAATTATATCACTTTTATCTATTATTTTGTTTAGCTTTTGCAGTGTGTTTAGTTCTTCTAGTGTGTTCCCTAGCTCTGTCAAAACTTCCCTTTGGAATGTTAAATATTCTTTTTGTTCATAACTTTGCCAAGCAAATTCTTTGACTTATAATAATGAATTTCGTCAATGTTTGATGATGTCTAGTTGGTCAACGCTTATTTTTATGTGTTCCAGGTTTAAGACTGTGGCTTGATCTCACATCTACTTGGTAATTGAAGGATGCTTTTTGTTTATTTAATTATATTTGTTTCTTGGAATACGGAGCCAGTCTATGGTTATTTTCATATCTTTTTATTTTATTATATTTGTTTCTTGGAATACGGAACCAGTCTATGGTTATTTTCGTATTTTTTATTTAATTATGTTTACTTCTTGGAATACGGGACCATTTTATGGTTATTTTCGTATTTTTTATTTTATTATATTTGTTTCTTGAAATACGGAACCAGTCTATGAATATGTTATAATATCACTACAAAAGTTGCTTATTTTTTTTCGACACCTCTTGTGTCTTATCAAGTGATGAGGTTTATTTGAAGCTGAGGGCTTTTAAATGGTTAAATACAAGCAAAACCCTTTTAATCATAGAAACATTGTTGTATAGACAGTGTGAACCAATTAACTTCTAATTTGGAGAATATGGAAGCAAAAGACTTTTGTGAGGCATTACTATTAATATTTGATTAAGTTGAGATCAGTATTATTAATTGACTATTAGATTCACTTTATTATGATTACGAATTTTAAAAAAGATTTTTTTGTAATAATGTTCCTTTGGATACTGAATATTATTCCAGCCATACGTACCCTATACTTGTATCAGCTATTGGGCGTATATAATGATAATATACACGCTAAAAGGTCTGCCTCCTTCTACCGAGTGCCCATAGCTCAGAGGTCGAATTCGGTCGGGTTTCAATCCTGGGTAAAAAGCAATCGAATGTCTAACAGTACTGATGAGCTATGATACAGCGAAACAGATCTGTCTGCGGATGACTATATATATAGTCATGATGGAGCTGGAATCTCAAAATTGATGGGCATATACATTTTAAACAAAATAAACAAAATAATCCATGTTGACAACCACGGATTATATAGAGATGACGGATTATATAGAGATGACGGATTATACAGAGATGACGGATTATACAGAGATGACGGATTAATACTTGCACCAGACAACAAAAGGATGAATGATAAAATAAGGAAACAGGTTCTTAAATTATTCAAAGAACTCGATTTTGATATTACAGTGGACACAAATAATAAAATGGTACAATATTTAGATGTAGAACTTAATTTACAAACTCGAAATATCTCGCCATACATGAAAGCAAACACTAAGTTATCATACTTAAATACAAAGTCCAATCATCCAAATAATATAATTAAACACATTTACAAAGGCATAGAACACAGACTATCTAATAATTCGTCAAACAAATCAACATTTAATGAAAAGAAAAATATATATGAGGATGCACTAAGAAATTCTGGCCATAAAAACATTTTACAAAATAATTCTCAACCAAACAAACAAATCAAACACAAAAATAGAAAACGAAACATTATCTGGTTCAACCCATCATTTAATTTAGAAGTAAAGACCAAAATAGGACATATATTTTTTAAACTAATAGATAAGCACTTTCCAAAAGAATCAGAATTAAACAAAATGTTCAACAGAAACACAATCAAACTAAGTTATAGTTGCACTAATAATTTAGATAGTTTCATAAAAAAAAAAAACGCCAGAAACTTAAACAGCATCGTACAAAACAAAACCACCAACAAAGAATACAATTGCAGGGACAAAAATAAATGTCCACTTCAAGGTCTCTGCAATGTTAATTAAAAAATACTTTCCGGAGAAAATCCACTAAGTAATAAAATACTTTCTTTAATAAAAACACTATTAAATTAAGTTACAGCTGTATGAACAATCTAGAAAAAAATTATAAAACGCCACAATAACAATGGTATTTGCGCGTAAGTGAATGCAACGAATTCAGCTGGAATTCGAACTCGGTTCAACGATTTCTCGTTCCGCGCCGATATCCAATGCACCACAACGCACAGCCACTTTATTGTCATATACAAAAAGGGGAGATACCACAACAAAAAGCGTCTCTACTTACGAAATTTTCACGTTACGAAACGATTTCCAGAACGAATTAATTTCGTAAGTAGAGGTTCCACTGTAGATATTTGAGTTTTTGTTTCATTTTACGATCCAGTTTTATTTTTACAAGGAATGGTAAAACGAAACAACTGTGTTTGAAAGTGTTCTGCTTGTACAAATTCTTGACTTGCTGAAGACGTACACACTTACAGAGATGAATACTGCGGTTGAGAATCGCGGCCCGTCATGTTACGAAATTAGAATTTATCTGGGGAGTGACCAGAAAGGTTAATGCCGCCTGCTGGTCTTCCCGCAAAAACGTTATTGAACCAACCTAGAGTCGATTTTCTTTTGCCTGAGACGCCTGCACTTCGATCACAAATCGATCTGATGCGATAACTTGACTTCGGTGGGAACTGGAATAAATACATTTGGAATGTCCCAAGTGATGTTGCGAGTCCAGAGAGAAGACAGGGTTTGATCTACAGAAAATATCATGAAAATGTTGGAAAGGAAAAAAGAGTGTCAGTTAACAGCTTGGCGGAATTTGAAACAGTAGATCGATATATCTAATAAGTCCTCCTGATTGATTTTATTAATTTGGTTTCATGTTTGGCTATTTTTTATGGTTTTATTATCAGATAAAACGGAACAAGAGAAAATGTTGTTTAAAGGAATGCCTTCAAGATTTTGATTGATTAAATGCCAAGTGACTTGCGTCTTTACAAATAAGGAAAGTTGAACGATTTGTTACAAGTCGTTGTTTGAAAAATCCACCTACTCTTGCACCCCAGATATGGGTTAAATAGTACAACTCGTATATAGAAAAATCATTGTTACTCTCATAAAAATTTTAATGCACTGTTCACAATTGGAAGGAATTAGTCTGATAATCTAAAATATGTTTCGACTTTAAATAATCCACAATGGGTTGATAACCAGTAAAAAACGAAAACAAACCAATAAATTTATAAATTATTCGTTTTTGGAAAACGTAATACTTCTACAAATATTTTCATGAAAATTTTCATGACTTTAAAAAAATGAGAGAGAATAAATATTACTCCGTGAGAAGGTAACACTATCTTGAAAGAAAGAAAGAAAGAAAGAAAGAAAGAAAGAAAGAAAGAAATTCTATGTCCGTAAAATTTTGCCTCATCCTGTTTATAAGTATTAGCATCGTTTTCCTTCCAATTTTTTTTATCAAATTTTCTACGTTGGACATTAAGTAGTTTAAAGGCTGTGTCGACAACATCTCTTAGCTTCAATATGTCCTGTGCGTGTTAAATTCTCTAGGTTTCTTTTCCTCGTTACGGGTTCCATACATTTCAACGGTCACTTGTTATTGATTGCAATTGTAAATTTTCTTGTAGTCCCTACTTTTCTGAAAGCTTCTTCATTTCTCACGTATTCTTTTCATAGCATTCCCATGAATCCGTTTGTAGAACGATATCCTTGTTGCCTCAAGTCTCTTCTTTATCTGTTAGGAAATTGTCCAGCATTGACATTTATATCGGAGATTGGATATTACACAGCAGTTCAGAAGAATTTTCCTTCTTTTTTTTTTTTGTTTTTTTGTAACCAACAATTTCCAGTGTCTTCATGAAATGAAATCTTTTTCTCATTTTCGGAAATCTAGAAGGAATTATGTAAATATACAAAGGTTTGAGGAATTTATTTAAACTTTTCGAAAATGCAAACAAAAGCAAAAAGCTGACCATGCAACGCCAGATTGCATATCATTTCTTATTTAACATATTTTTGTATTTTTTATCTTAATTGTCAGCAAATAATTGCAGTTTCCATGTTTAATTTTTTGAGAAAAATGACCAAACTAAAAATTAAAGAAATCTTATTGAATTTTTCATTAATTCCACTGAACATATAATTGATTTTTTCACAGATCTTTCTTTTATCTTTGATTTCTATTTCTTACTAGCAGTATAGCCCGGCGTTGCTCGGATGAAATGAAAGCTTTAAAACTAATCTATGGTGCTGGAGCTCAGACTCAGCCTAAAGAATATTTGTGTGAAGTTTGGTGAGAATCGGATAAAAATTGTGGATTTGTATAAAGGACATACAGACAAATAAACAGAAACACACACAAACATCTTGCTCTTTTATATATATATATATATATATATATATATATATATATATATATATATATATATTATCGATTTTCTGCACTATTGTAAGAACTGCAACCGTGAAACTTCTGAATATCGTTTCTTATGTCTTTGTCTATGAGTGTATCAAATTTGATTAAAATCGGAACACTACTTCTATAACCCGATTTTTTCGATTATCGATATTCGATATTTATCGGGAGTACCTCGACACGAAACCTAGCTAGGAACACTCGCAGACGCTTATAGTACAACTGTGTAAATTTTCAAGAAAATCGGTTCAGCCGTTTTGGAGTCTGTAGGTAACGGACACACACGCACACACACACACAGACAGAGTTCCATTAATAAATAAGTTTAGATTGCCTCTCTGTTGTGGATCTTCGTCGCCAATTTGTTGAGGATTTGTGGCGAAACTTCGCCGCAAAGTTGTAGTGAACGGATTGTGCCGGAAGTAAGACACGGAACACAAGAGCTAGTTTCAAAACAGTGCATTAGCATAACAAGAAACAAGATGTTCAAAGGAAGTGTTGATAATAAGTAATATAGAAATAAGTAGGTCTGAATGTATTATTACGCTGCTTATTGCCTGGCTAGTAGCTGTCGTTAACTGCTTTACGTTAACTGCTTTCGTTAACTGCTCTTGTTAACTGCTCTTTTTCACTACCGTACTAGCTACGCTTTAACTGCTCCTCGGAAGTCACGCAGGTAATTACATATAATAAGAGGAAGAGTCCATTCCTCGTAGGAGGGCACCATAACACACCCCTTCCGGGCCCTCGAAATGAGTCGAGTTTAAATTCTAGCCTGATTCAGTATATTCATTTAATATTTTAAGAAAGTTATGAATCGATTTCCCCAGCTATGAGTTAAATAGTAGGATTGGTATCTGCAAAAAACGTTGTTATTCTCAAAGGATTGTTAAGGCAACGCTCACTCAAAAATATTCTCAAAATCCCAACTATATCTTAGATTTAAATCGCTCACAAATGACTAACAAACCGTAAAATAAATAAGTTACAAACAGAATAATTTATAATCTAGAATAATTTATAAAACAGATCGGGATCAAAAAATTATCGCCGTGGTGGTAATATGGCAGTCTGTGTAATCGCAATGAAAGTAACAGAAATAAGCTTTTTTACTTTCTTAAAAATAAAGCATAATGTGTGTGTGTGTGTGTGTGTGTGTGTGTGTGTGTGTGTGTGTGTGTGTGTGTGTGTGTGTGTGTAGCACAATGCACAGAGAGCAGATGAATTAAAACTTTTTTCGTTAAATGTCCGAAGACAGAACACGAGTTTAACGATGTGTAACACTGTGTGGCAGGCCGGGAAAAGCCGTATTGTCCAAACTAATGTCACCTACTCAATTGAAGTAAAATTAGATAAATTAGACTATTTTTATTAGGTCACCTACTTAATTCAAGTAGATTTGAGAAAATAATACTGTTGTCTATTTTAATTTATACGTATTTAGATGGTTCAAAGATCAGTTGTTTCATTGTTTAGGAAGTATGACCAAAGAAAATATGTGAGAAGGAGGTGGTGTTCTTTGTCTGTACAGAAAGTGTCGTCAGGCTGGTAGAGAGTGTCTGTCGGTTTACACGTCGATCCACAGAGCACAAAATTCACCGCCATCTCACCGGAACTGCTTTTGGAAAAATAAAAGTGGATTTTCCTCAGAAACAGTGACTGTTGTTATATCTTTTTCACGACTACATTCCGCTGTGAGCATAACCCGACCTTGGCAGTTTCGGACAACACGAAAAAGGCATCTTGAAAAAAAAAAAAAACAATCTAACACAAGGTGGAATTAATTGCGTGTTTAGCGAATCTGTTGGGACACGAGAAGAAGAAAAGATACTATTCACTTTTAAAGCCAGCAGAGATAACTTTCAATCGTATAATAAGATTGGAAGTTGTCTCTGCTGGCTTTAAATACTAAGATTGAAAGGGGCGTAAGACAAGGATGCGTCTTTTCACCGGATCTATTCAACTTATACAGCGAGACTATTCTGAGAACCCTAGAAGTTATGCCAGGATTCGTCATCGGAGGCTACAATTTAAACAATATAAGGTAGGCGGGTGATTCAGTGCTGATAGCAGATACAGAAAGGAAACTACAAGATCTCCTACAGAAGGTAGCTGAAGAGAGTGACAAGAAAGGACTACAAATAAACTGCAAGAAAAACGAATGCATGATCATCAGCAAAAAGGGCAGCCCAAAATGCCAATTACAGGTGATGGACTCTAAAATCAAGCAGGTACAGAAAATTAAATACCTAGAAAGTGTTCTAACAGAAAATAGAAAGTTCGTCACTAAGATCCGAAGGCAAATTTGCATGGCGAAAGAAGCATTCCAGAAGTCGAGTAAAGTATTAAGAAACAGGACAATTTCACTGGAAACAAAGAGGAGTGTACTGGATTGCTATGAGATGTCGGTTATTCAATATGGCAGTGAATGTTGGACAATATCATCAAAGATAAAAAAAAAAATTGAAGCAGCTGAAATGTGGTTCTACAGAAAGATGTTGTGGATACCATGGACCGAGAATGTGAGCAATGATGAGGTTTTGGAAAGGATGGAGACGAAAAGGAAATTAATACTGAGCATCAGGAAGAGAAAACTAAAGTTCCTGGGACATGCAATGGGGAAGAAGGGCTTGGAGAACCTGTTACTAACAAGCCAGACAGAGGAAAAAAGAGACAGGAGAAGGCAGCGGATAACATATTTTAAGGACCTGATCAGGTGGATGACGGAACGAGGGTTGCATGGTGTAACAGTAGAAAGCGTGTTATAGGGAGACGTAGAAAGCCATGATCGCCTACATCCTGAAGGGACAGGGCACATAGAAGAAGAATACATATGCCAAGTGTTTATAAAAAATTATGATCTGGATATAAAATGGGGGATCAATTCTATATTATAATGAATATATAACCTGTTCCCTCATTTTGTGGCCATGCTAGTTTCTATACATTTATAATCTATATTTATGGGTTTGAGCTAGTGAATGGCAGAGCGGGGTTTGGGTGGTGTAACAGGAGAAAGCGTGCTAAGAACCACCAGGGACAGGGAGACGTAGAAAGCCATGATTGCCTACGTCCTGAAAGGACATGGGACATAAAAGAAAGGACAACTTAATAGTCAGAGAGCATCGATACTTCACTGCTCCTTGACAAAAGATTGGAGCATAATACATTTTTGTGAAGTACACAGATCCTCTGATCTGAAGCAGAAGTTTAACTCTGCACCCCAGTCATTTTTAACAAACACATTGCTAATTAACAATAATTGACAATATCGCATATTAAAAATTCTGTAAATAAGATAATGGGTTAGCGATCGGTCAGAAAAATGTTAGTCAATTTTGTTTACCGGTATATTAACAACTCTATAGGTTATTTAGTGACGAAATCTAAATATTTTGTACGTAATTTTATGCTTTCAACTACACATATTTTTACATCATTTTATACTTTCAGGGTAATATATATATATATATATATATATATATATATATATATATATATAGTTAGTTAGTTAGTTAGTTTTTGGTCATAATTAAATTAGACTAGCATACAGTTGTTTTAAAAAGTATTCAATACAATTAAATTTTAGAACTTTTGAATATGTTTTCTTTAGAAAGGAATTGTTTGCGCGATCCAGGTTTCAACCTTTCGGTATCTTCAGACAATTTACAATAACTGATTTTACCATTTTTGAAACGTTCGAACAGGAATTTTTTACGAATGCGCGACTGGATATTTTAAGCAAACAAAACTTTTCAAAATTACAAAGGAGTTATTTAAGGATTTTAGAACACTTTCATCCATGTTTGTATGATCCTAGTAAGTATTTACGGATATGATTACATTTGTACATAAGTTCTGATCTTTTATTTCGTAATTTTTTTCTTTCCGGGAACAACATGATAACTAATTCATCCTCCTGGCATAATCTGCATATGTTACCACCATTGTATGGTTTGACTACTTTCACTATACTCCAAGTTACATCAGGGTCTTTTTCATTTTTCAATTTTAATTTCCGCACGTTGCTGGCCAGTTTGGTTAAATATTTGAGGTTTTCCACTTTACATGTAGATTTATGATCCGTCCATCTAATTTTAAAATTAAAATTAGATGGAATAATCATAAATCACCTGAAGACACCAAAAGGTTGAAATCAAGGTTTCGAAAATAACTCATTTCCAAATGAAAAATATAGATATTTTAGATATATAGTTTATAGATCATAAAATCTATTTAATATAAAAACATTTTTATATTTTTACGGTGTTGCATTGATTGCCATTTTGCCATAAAATGTATTGTTATTCAGTTTATTATAAAAATATACGGTCGATTTTTGTTTGGGTTTCATTATTTACACATAGCTGGTACCCTACTACCACTAATCATGGTGAAGCTAGGAACATTAGCAATTAAGAGGTGGTTCCAAGCTCCTAAAAACCTCCCGAACAGAGGTGTTGCTGCCGGATGTTGCTTCTCGTTAGACCCAGGATTGTGCTATTAATAGTCGGAAACTAGTAATTTGACAACAATTAAGAGAAGTTAGATGAAATAAATAATACACGCAATCTATACCTTTGGGGGAATTTTTGTAAAAAATCTTCAATAAATATAAAGTTATGTTTAGATAAATATTTCTTGAGATATGCGGTGTTGAGTAATGTATGTCACCTCGGAATGAGAAATCGGAGAGCCGAGTTCGAATTTCAATCTAGTTCGTTGTATTGACTTGCGCGCAAATACTCTTGAGAAAGATATGATTGCATCTCTTCTTCCTCCAGCTATGGGTTAAATAACAGGACAAATTGGGTTCTGTAGACTTGGGTTGCAACCAGTCTACCGTAAAAAGAAATGGAAGCCTACTGCGGGAAAATTCTTCTGCCTAACCAGTCGGGGATCGAAAGCGACATGATCACCCAAGCGTGTATCATAAGTAGCTGACTGTCTTCTAGAGATTGTCCAGTGCAATCTCTTAATTCACAGGCGAACATTTTTAATTTTCACTCGATTGACCAAATCCGACTGTAATTTCTTTTCTTTTTTCAGTGAAAAATTCTAATATAAATCCGATATAAAATATTCTCATCAAATTGATACTCGTTTGCAAAAACAATGATGAATGATGATTCGTTTCGCAAAAAAAGGTTTTTCTTGGACAGTTTATGCCACCAGGGACACCGGAGATTAACGACTGTCAGTCACAGCCGTTCGGGGCACTATTTGTGCGATTGATTTCTCGAAGGGGAAATTCTCCCATCGATAAATCGATATTGCATATAAAATTTCATGCTTGAAAGGTGCTTCGTTCAAATATGCAAAATCTAACCACATTCTATTAAGAAATTGTCGTGTGTGCGTGTATATATATATATATATATATATATATATATATATATATTTGTGTATGAAAATGTAAATTTGAAACGTCGTAGATACGAATGCAAATTTGAAACCTTGTAGATACGAATGCAAATTTGAAAGCTTGTAGAGAGAATTAACAACATTTTACACAGCTATTGGCTTTGGTGTTAATAATTAAACCCGGTTTAATAATTAAGCGAGTCTTAAAAATTAAACCCACTTTAATAAGGCTTTATAAGGTTTATTCATTAGGCCTGGTTTAATAATTAGACCAGGTTTAATAATAAGTCTGTTAGTCAGTTAAGTGCCATACGTGATACACGCTTTCAGCGATCATGTCTCGAAAAAGACATTACTGACTGGGCAGAAGATTATCCCGCAGTAGGTTGCCATTACTTTTGGCCATAGACTGGTTGCCAGCCAAGGCTATAGAAACCAATCTGTCCTGTTATTTGACTCATAGATAAAGAGGGAAAATATGTATTATATTATTAAGTAGTAATTAGTGGGGAATCAATTTATTACTTCATAACAATATAAAACTGCTCCCTCACTTTATGCCCAGTAGATGCCTTAATCATTTTTTTCAACTATTGTATTCAGTCAGTTAGTTAAGTGTCATACGTGATACACGCTTTAGGCGATCATGTCTCGAAAGATACATGTTGACTGGGTAAAAGATTATCCCGCAGTAGGTTGCCATTGCTTTCTGCGGTAGACTGGTTGCCAGCCAAAGCTATAGAACCCAATCTGTCCTATTATTTAACCCATAACCAGAGGGAAAAGACGGATTAATACCTTTCTCAAGGATATTCGTGAAGTAAATGCAAGGAATTCAACTGCAATTCGAACTCGGCTCCTCGATTTGTCGTTCCAAAGCGATATCCACTGCACCACAACGCACATTCTTCACCACAAAACACTTCCTGCTTAATAATAAGGCCCGGTTTAATAATTAGGTCCGGTTTAATAATAAGGTCCGGTTTAATAAAAAAAAAAAAGTTAGGCTTAATAATAAGACCCAGTTTAATATTAAAGCCTGGTTTAATAATTAGGCCCGGTTTAATAATAAGGCCCGGTTTAATATTAAAGCCTGGTTTAATAATTAGGCCCGGTTTAATAATAAGGCTCGGTTTAATAACTAGGCCCGATTTATACAAGAACGAACAAGATAAACGTAAGTTCATTTTACATGAGAATAGAAAATATATACATCGGTCAGATTTACGTTAAAACAAAAATTCTAAATATGAGTTCTGTCGGAAAAGTAAAGCGAGTGGGTGTCCAGTGTCCGCTATGGTATCGTCCAGAGAGCCAGGTGATCAGGAAGATACAAAGAGATCCTCCAGCGTTTGCATCTCTCAGTGAGCGAGGCGAGACGAGAGTTTTGTTTCAACACGAAAATGCACCTGTTTACAATGCCCTGAGCATCCGGCAGTTTCTGGAACATCGCTGTGCCGGAAAAAAACCTACTTATTCTCCTGATCTCCGTGTGACTTTTTTCCTTTTCCCAAGCTCAGTAGGATCATCAAAGGAATGAGTGGAGGCAATCAATCGAGAGTAACAACGGATCTGATAGACATCCAAGAGGAATTCCTTTCAGTAACCACTGGAACATGGCAGAGAAGAATGGAAAAGTGCATTAGACTCAATGGCAGATTACTTTAAAAGGAAACCCATGTAGTTTGTTGTTTTGAGTTGAAATAAGTTGTTTGTGAGACCAGTTCCTTTTCAAACAAACCTCTTTTGATTCAGGTTTACACTAGAGTCCGAAAGATTGATACTGTCCAAGATTTACGAGGGTGGAAAATATACACATAGGTCCAGTTTACATTAGAATTAAAATAGTAGATATATGCCTGGTTTACATAAGAGACTAAAAGATAGATAAGTCCAGTTTATACGTGATCAGAAAATGTCGACATCGATCCGGTTTACAATAGAGTTAAAAATGTTGATATTAGTCGGGTTTATAGACGATTATTGAAGGCGACATCATTAGTCATCTGCAGGGAATATATATATAATCTTATCTTACAGAACTGTGAGACATTCAGTTAGAATAAAACGAATGATAGTTGCAATATTTTGCGATACGTTTTTTTCTTCTATGTGCCTTGTTCTTTCAGGACATAGGCGATCATTGCTTTCCACGTTTCCCTATCCCTGGTGACTCTTAGCACGCCTTCTCCTGTTACACCACGCAACCATCGTTCCATCATTCACCTGATTAGGTCCTTCAAATATGTTAGCCGTTGCTTTCCCTTGTCTCCTTTTCCCTCTATCTGGCCTGTTAGTATCAGGTTCTCCAAGTCCTTCTTCCCCATTGCATGTCCAAGGAGCTTCAGCTGTCTCTTCCTGATGCTCATTATTAATTTCCTTTTCGTTTCCATCATTTCCAAAAGCTCATCACTGCTCACATGCTCGACCCATGATATCCGCAGCATCCTTCTGTAGAACTACATTTCAGTTGCTTCAAGTTTTTCCTTCATCTTTGATGATATTGTCTATTATTCACTGTCATATTGAAGGACGGACATCCCATAGCAATCCAGTATTCTCTTCTTTGTTTCTAGTGACATTGTACGGTTTCTTAAAACTTTACTCAACTTCTGGAATGCTTCCTTCGCCATGCCAATTCGCCTTCGGATCTCTGTGTCGCACTTTCCGTCTTCTGTTATAACACTTCCCAGGTATTCAAATTTTTGTACCTGCTTGATTTTAGTATCCCCCACCTGTATTTGGCATTTATGGGTTCCCTTTTTGCTGAAGGCCATGCATTCGGTTTTCTTGCAGTTTATTTGTAGTCCTTCTTGTAACTCTCTTCAGCTACCTTCTGTAGGAGGTCTTGTGCTTTGCTTTCCGTGTCTGCTATTAGCACTGTATCATCTGCGTACCTTATGTTGTTTAAATTGTGGCCTCCGAGGACGAATCCTGGCATAACTTTTAGTGTCCTCAAAATATTCTCGCTGTACAAGTTGAACAGATCCGGTGAAAAGACACATCCTTGTCTTACGCCCTTTTCTATCTTTGTATATTTGCTGAATTCGTTAACTGTCCGTATACAAGCGGTTTGTTGCTAGTAAAGATTCTTGATTACTCTTAAGCCTTTCCCAAATATGTCAAGGCTGTCGAGCATTTCCATCAATTCTCTGTGGCGTATTTTGTCAAACGCCTTCGCATGATCAATAATGCACAGGTATAAGTCCTTCTTCATTTGTATTGCCCTTTCAGAGAGCATCCTAATCATAAATATGGCGTTACTTGTTCCAGTGTCTTTGACGAAACCGCACTGTTCTTGTCCTATCTCTGGCCTGATTCTCGCTCTATTCTTCAGGATTCGGACGATCAGTTTTGTTATATGACTCATTAAACTGATGGTTACGTAGAGTTCGCACTCGTTTGCTCCTGGCTTCTTAGGCAGTGCTATGAAGATCGACTTGCTGAGGTCATCTGGTATTACACCACTATTATAAATGAAAATTATTATTTCTGTAATTTTTTCTATGCCAAATTCTTCCAGGGCTATTAGCAGCTCAATGACTGGTTCAGCTGCTTTGTTTCTATTCAGTTTAACTATTGCAAATCCCACTTCACACTTTAATATTTCCGGCCGTCCTCATCTTTGTGTATTATTGGTTGCTCTCTCTTGTCGTAGAATATATCTTTTATATATTCTTCCCATTGTTGGAGTATTTCCTCATTTGTTGAACTCAATAGTGAGTTGTACTAATTACTGAACAACATCCAGCAGAAATCTGATTAGGATTTTAGAAGTTTTAAGGAGCGTGGAACCAACTTTTCATTTATGATGTTCCCAGGTCCACCCTGACCCTGGATGGTAACACCTGTTAGTCTCTCAGGTATAAGAAAATAGTACCCCGCCCCAAAAAATCAAGAGAACATTTTTATAATAAGATGATCAACAAAAAATTATAACGAATTAACAATCAATTCAACAATAAAAAATATAAAAATACATTGTTATAGAAAAATTATCAACAAACATTTTAAGATTTACAAAGTCTAAACTTATTTATAAATGGAACTCTGTGTGTGTGTGTGTGTGTGTGTGTGTGTGTGTGTGTGTGTGTGTGTGTGTGTGTGTGTGTGTCCGTTACCTATGGCTGAACAGATTTTCTTGAAAATTTACATAGTTGTACTATAAGCGTCTGCGAGTGTTCTTAGCTAGGTTTTGTGTCGAGGTACCCCCGATAAATATCGATAATCGAAAAAATCGGGTTATAGAAGGAGTGGTTCGATATTAATCAAATTTGATGCACTCATAGAAAAAGACATAAGAAACGATATTCAGAAGTTTCATAGTTGCAGTTCTTACAATAGTGCAGAAAATCGATAATATATATATAAAAGGCAAGATGTTTGTGAGTGTGTCTGTTTATCTGCCTGTATGTCTGTATTTTTTCAGCCCTTTTATTTTAGTTTTTGCTTCAGGTTTGGCTCTAAGTATGAATAATTGTAGTTCTTAGTCTCAGCCATGATATCATTTACTCAGAGAACTTATCTAGCCTCCAAAATTCAGTTTACGACGAAAAAATCTTATTTGATATCGATTCCAGGAAATCAAAATTTGACTTACATCCATTCATTTTTCTTTCAATCTACGGTTTGGCTTTAACTGGAAACAACTATTGCTTTTTAGTCTTTCGTGCCAACGTCCGAAGAGTCTGTGCTCCAGGACATTGGATTAGTTTTAAAGCTTTCATTACACTCGAGCAACGCCGGGCTATACTGCTAGTATGTATCTGAAACACATACCTTTACTCTGAAAGAATAAAATTATCGACAAATTATTAGTAGATTAAAGCATAAATGTGCAAAATCTTTATATTTTGGCATTAAATAACCTATAGAGATTGATAGGCCGCTAAACAAGATCAATCAACTCAATAAACAACATGAAAACTTTTTCATGATATTAATCCATATAATAACCTATATTTGTTTAAGAAATCAAGCTATATTCCAAAATACAACTTTAATAAAAATTCAACATAAAATACATATACATCACCGCCTCTAGCACCCATATCTACACAAACATGCAAATGCACGAGTGTTGAGTATCATCTACCATGTACTCAATTGTGAAAGTAGAACACCGTATATCATATTTTTGTTTTTTTTTAAAACCCCAAGAAAATTAAATTTCGGCATTAAATGACCCATAAAGTGTTGATATACCGTTAAACAGAAAAATCACTCAGTCTGTTTCTTATATTCATATATAGCAAATAAACAAAAATTGTTTATTCTTTGTTTTACAGTTTTGACAATGAGTGGTGAAAAAATTACACTTGAGCCATTTTATTCTATCAGTGGAAAAAGAACTGAGTTCAAGGGTCACTGAGTTCAAGGGTCACGACCTTCAAAAAATTAACGATAAACTGGTTGAGACGTTTCACAAAGTACAATCAGTCGACACCTCCATAAATTTGGCCTTGTAAACAGACACTTCCGAGAGGTTCCTCATGAAGTGACCAATGACCAGGCTAAACGAATGTGAATACTTGCCAACATCATAACGCAAGTAGTGGACATTTTAGTAAGTATGAAACCCTCAATATTACTAAGGCAACTCTTCAGAATACCCGTTTTGGGTGTCGAATTGTAATTGGGGATAAAAAATGTATCTATCTCTTTTCGTAGACCTAAGAAGAAAAATCAATGGCTTTGTTCCGAACAGGTATCAGAATCTTTTGTCAAAACAAGGGAAATTTGAACAGAAAGTCACGTGTGTTCCATGAAATTTCGTGAGGGGAAGTGCTGTTTGAGCTTATCCCAGATAATTGTGTTGTGAACGCTGACAATTATGCTCAACACCTGCAGCGAATATAGGATGCCTTGAACGGCCGCTACCTGAAATAGGACGCCTTGAAAGGCTGCTACGAGAAGTAGGCCGCCCTGAAAGGCCGCTACCTGAAATAGGACGCCTTGAACGGCTGCTACCTGGAAAAGGACGCATTGAATGGCCGCTACCTGGAATAGGACGACTTGAATGGCCGCTACATGGAAAAGGACGCCTTGAATGGCCGCTACCTGGAAAAGGACGCCTTAAATAACCGCTACCTGAAATAGGACGCCATGAAAGACCGCTACCTGGAAAAGGACGGCTTGAACCGCCGCTATCTGGAATAGGACACCATGAATGGCCGCTACCTGGACTTAGACGCCTTGAATGGCCGCTACCTGAAATAGGACGCCTTGAATAGCCGCTACCTGAAATAAGACACCCTGAAAAACCGCTACCTAAAATAGGACGCCTTGAACGGCCGCTACCTGGAAAAGGACGCCTTAAATAGCCGCTACCTGGAATAGGTTGATTTGAACTACCGCTACCTGGAAAATGACGCCTTAAACGGCCCCTACGACTTGAATGGCCGCTACCTGGAATTGGACGCCTTGAATGGCCGCTACCTGGAATAGGACGCCTTGAATAGCCGCTATCTGAAATATGACACCCTGAAAGACCGCTACCTGAAATAGTACGCCTTGAACAGCCGCTACCTGGAAAAGGACGCTTTGAATGGCCGCTACCTGGAATAGGATGACTTGAAAGGCCGCTACCTGGAAAAGGACGCCTTGAACGGCGCTACCTGGAAAAGGGCGCCTTAAATAGCCGCTACCTGAAATAGGACGCCCTGAAAGGCCACTATCTGGAATAGGACACCTTGAATATCCGCTACCTGGAATAGGACCCCTTGAATGGCCGCTACCTTGAATTGTTCAAAGACGTGCACGCCTACAACATAACAATACAACAGCAAACATTGCCAGCCTGATCAAGCGGATATTTGAAGAAAATGAGGGCCTAGAAGTTCTTCCTCAACCTGACTGCAATCCAAATTTTTCACCATTAGATTACTACAATTTCTGAGATGGGGACCATTCTCTGTGCTGGGCGGTGATTCAGTTGTGAAGTTGAAAACGGGTACAAGGATTTGTTTGCCTCTAAACCAACTAAATAGTATAAACGTGGAATTAAGTTTCCGGCACAACGATGACAACTGATAATAGAATATGATGGGATATTTTTATGAATATATATATATATATATATATATATATATATATATATATATAGCCTATTTGAAGTATTAATTAAAACCTAAAATACGAAAAAATCTTTTACACATCCTACTTTTTTTAAATCGTATCGCCCTGAGCAAGGCAAATTCCTGCCACTGTTGTGCAGAAGTTTGCATAGGAGGAAAGTTATAAGAAGGAGTGACAGACAGAATACAGGGGGTGTCAAAAAAACGGGTAGGAAAGGGATGAGAATACTGCAGAAACGAGATGAGACCATGAGAGACAGGATTTAAGTTAGTGAAATAGGAGATGACTTTTGACTTTACATTTAAATTCTGGGAGATTGTAGCTGTCGGGGAAGCAAGTAAATGTAAGGGAATTCTACAGGCTGGAATTGCGAGAAAAGAAGATGATGGTGTAGAATTTGCAATTTATTAGTTTCACAGTAAAAGGGTAGGACCTAGTTGCTAATTTTGTGACTAGAGTAAATTCATATATAGAGGGCACACGTGATCTAAGTTCATCAGAGCAGAAGCCGTGAAAGTATTTGTAGAAGAGAGACAAGAAAGCCACACTGCGCCGGTGAGAAAGTAACTGTATCCAAGCTGCCATGTCGAGATCGATCACATTACAGATTCTCCGTTAGATTTTGTCAAATGATGGATAGCAGGAGCACCCGACCAGATATAGCAGTAATATTCAATGCATGAGCGGATGGTAGATTTGTATATGTGCAGGATTGTTTCAAACGGAAAAAAGCTTCCTGGCCCTACACAGAGAACCAACCTTCTTAGCAGCGGATTTAGCTATGGATTCTATATAGTCATTCCACTTGAGGTGATCATATTTTCTTGATGAGGCACGCCCATACTAAGGTTATTATAGTCCATTACGACGTTACAAATGCGGGACACATCACAGGATGATCTCACCAGTCCTAAAAATCTTTCAAATGTGATGATCTTTCCTTTTTTAATTTGTTACTAACCTGATGTAACAGTAGAACTGGGCTAAAATATTGAGGCACCCAGTGAGGTTCGTATTCAGTACAGATTTAAAGACTAACTTGATAGCTAATGTCCTATTTTGAGGTGCTCTACTTACTGCTTATCTTGCTTAGCTTGGTCTTTGCTTATTTAAATCACCCAGTGAGAATCATATTCTTATAGTAGTTGCAGTCTAGGTTAATGAACATAAAGAATTCTGATACCAAACTGTGTTTTATACAAGTAATGGGTTTCCAGTAAGGATCGAACTCGCACTATTACGAAGAACCCTTAACATTCGCTCGTTAACAACTACCCCTCCACAAATTTTTTTTTTTTTTTTTATAAGCGTTTCACCCCGAGCAAGGCATGTCACTGCCACTACTGTGCAGGGGGCTACGTAGAGAGGAGAAAGGCTGGTTAAATATAGGACATAACAGAGGGTGGGTGATAGGCGGGTGAGGATACCGAGAATGAGGGTTGGGTAGATGAGAGTGTTGTGAGAATAGTTGGGAGTTAGTGTGATAGGAGGTGTCTATTGACCCTACATTTAAACACCTGGAGATTGTAACTGTCGGGAAAGCAGACTTGTGGAAGGGAGTTCCACAGGCGGGAGGCGCGAGAAAAGAAGCTGTTGGAGTAGAATTTACGGTTACATCTTATTTGTTTAACTGTAAAAGGGTGGGACCTAGTTGCTAATCTAGTATCTCGTGTAAATTCGTGCTTGGGCGGCACCAGTGATCTAAGCTCATCGGAGCAGAAGCCATGAAAGTACTTGTAGAAGAGGCACAGGGAAGCTACATCACGCCGGTGTGAGAGCGGCTGCAGCCGGTCTGCCAAGTTAGTATCAACCACGTTACAGATCCTCCTTTGTATTTTGTCAAGAAGCCCAAGGAGAGCAGCAGGGGCACCCGACCAGATATGGCAGCAATATTCAATACACGGGCGGATGGTAGATTTGTATATGTGCAGAATAGTTTCAGGTGGGAAAAATTTCCGGGCCCTGCACAGAGAGCCGACTTTCATAGCAGCAGATTTGGCAATGGATTCAATCATGAGTCTTTCAAGCATTTTAGTATTTTACTAGGTACCGAACCGTTATAGTTTAACAAAGAAAAAAAGAAAATTAGTAATTGAGAAAGAAAGAAAGAAAGAAAATGAGAAAGAAAGAAAAAAGAAAGAAAGAAAATTTAGAAAAGGAACAAAGAAAGAATAATTAGAATGTCAAGAAAGAATAATTAATGAATAAGAAAAGAATAATTGATAGAAAACATAATTGAGAAAAAAAGAAAGAAAGAAAAAAGAAAGAAAACAGAAAGAAAATTTAGAAAAGGAAGAAAGAAAGAATAATTAGAAAAGCAAGAAAGAATAATAGATAAATAAAACAAGAATAATTGATAGAAAAAATAATTGAGAAAGAAAGAAAGAAAGAAAGAAAGAAAATTTAGAAAAGAAAGAAAGAAAATTTAGAAAAGGAAGAAAGAAAGAATAATTAGAAAGGCAAGAAAGAATAATTAATGAATAAGAAAAGAATAATTGATAGAAAAAATAATTGAGAAACAAAGAAAGAAAGAAAGAACGAAAGCAAGAGAGAAAGAATGAAAAAAAGAAAAAAGAAAGAAAATTTAAAAAAGGAAGAAAGAAAGAAAGAAAGAAAGAAAGAACGAATAATTAGAAAGGCAAGAAAGAATAATTAATGAATAAGAAAAAAATAATTGATAGAAAAAGAAAAATTAAGAAAGAAAAAGAAAACAGATCATGAAGGAAAAAGGAAAGAAAAGCAAGAAAGAATAATTAAAAAAGAAAGAGGGAATAACTGCTGAATAAGAAAAGAATAATTGAATAGAGAAAGAATAACTAAGAAAGAAAAAGATAGCGATATCATAGAAAAAAAGAAATGAAAGAAAAAGTCATTGGAAAAGAAAAAATGTAATAACTGATGAAATAGAAAAGAATAATTAATAGAGAGAGCCAGAAAAATTGAAAAAGAAAAAAGATTATGCTGGGAAAAAAGATAAGAAAGAAAAAATAATTAGAAAAGCAAAAAAGAAAAATTAGAAAAGAAAGAAAGAAAGAATTAGGAAAGAAAGAAAGAATAACTAAGAAACAAACAAACAAACAAACAAAGAAGGAAAGAAGAATTAAAAAAGAATGAAGGAATAATTGATGAATAAGTAAAGAATAATTGACAGAGAAAGAAAGAAAGAATAATTGAGAAAGAAAGAAAAAGAAATGTCATGGTGGAAAAAAGAAAAGAAAAATGAACTAAAGAAAAAAGAAACAAAGAAATGATATGATACAAGAAAGAAAATGAGAATATTCCTCGCAGAATATAGTTAAGACATAAAAGCAGTAATCCATGTTATTCTTATATTTGGTGTAAGTCCACCTGCCTAAGGTGCCCAATGAGGATCGAACTCACCACATCAGTAATGGTATACAAATACTAAAACATGAAGCAATAATCGCCGGAGTGATGGAGCCTTAAATGTTTGGGTATAGATAAGAACCTATAGCCGCTTCTTCACAGTCTATAACAACGCTACCAACATTCAACTCGTCTCGTCATGAATATTTTACTAACCTTTGTTATATATATATATATATATATATATATATATATATATATATATATATATATCCTGTCTCTGATATTGTATTGTGTATTTCTCGAAAATTTATTAATCAGAATCGGACACCGTATTCAAAAATCGATTAACCTATAAATCTTATCAAGGACACCAACATTTGTACACGGAAAAGTAAAAGGGAAGAGAAAATCAATTGGGATCAGTAATATTGAATCCTGTATCTTAGATCCCAAAATAACAACGAGGAATCTAGCCATCCAGACCTATCTGTGCAAGATGATACCTCGGCGAATAGACAGGGAATCTAGATCGAATTGCGTTTAATTCAGGCCCCGTAAAATGTTTTGGATGTCACAGATTATATTATACAGAGTTTAATAATAACAAAACATAATAGCATTATAAATATTTAATAAAGAAACTGTATTATGAATAGTTTATTTATACTATTCTACATTAAAGTTGTGCTCATTTCTCTGACGAAAATATTCTTCAAACTCAAAAATTTCAGCCTGCACGTGAGTAGAAAACAAGTTCAGTGAATAAAAGAAGAAGGAGGAGGAGGTGAAGAAGGAGGAGGAAGAGTAAAAAGAGAAATAGAAGAAAAAGGAGGAGGAGGTGGGCAAAGAGAAGAAGGAGGAGAATAAGAAAAAGAAGAAGTAGGAAGAGGAAAAGAATGAAGAGAAGTAGAAGGAGGAAAAGAAACAGAAGAGGTGGAAGAAGAAGGAGGAGGGGAAGGAGTAGAATGAACAGGAGAAGAAGGAAAAAAGAAAAGTAAGAGGAGGAGAAGAAAAAGAAAGAGACGAAGAAATAGAAGAAGAAGGAGGAGGAGTTGGGCGAGGAGAAGGAGAAGGAGGAGAAAAGGAGGAAGTAGGAAGAGGAGAAGAATGAGAAGTAGGAGGGAAAAGAAACAGAAGAAAAAGAAGGAGGTGGAAGAAGAAGGAGGAGAAGTAGTAGAATGAGGAGGAGAAGAAAGAAAAGAAGAAAAGTAGGAGGAGGAGAGGAAAAAGAAAGAGGTGAAGAAGGAGGAGGAGGCGTTTTCTCACCGGTTTCATTATACATTGTGATGATCCCAAGAAACCTAAAAGACCTTCCAGGATTTATTATTGGCCGGCATTATCTTAACAACACAAGATACATAAATATTGATATATCGGTGCTTGACTTAGAAAGGAAACTGAAATATCCTTTTCATAATTTAGTAAAGAAAATCAAATAGAAAGAAGTATCAAGTGTAAAAAGATTTAATCCATGCTTTGTTAGCCAAAGAGGCAACCCAACGTGCGAGTTACGTTGTAGCGTGGGGAGCTGGTTAATGTTTCTTGATTCGGCCTTGTGTCAGAATTAACCGAACTCTCTACAGCTTACAAGTTTTATGCAGAGTTATAATTATCAGAGGATGTGCGTTGTAGAGCAATGGATATCGACTCGGAACGAGAAATCGGGGAGCCGTGTTCAAATTCCAGTTGAATTCGTTGCATTCACTTACGCACAAATACCCTTGGGAAAGATATTAATCCGTCTCTTTCCTCCAGTTATGGGTTAAATAATACGACATATTGGGTTCTATAGCCTTGGCTGGCAACCAGTCTATCGCAGAAAGCAATGGCAACCTACTGCAGGATAATCTTCTGCCCAGTCAGTCATGTCTCTTTCGAGACATGATCGCCCAAGCGTGTATCACGTATGGCATTTAACTGACTGAATAATTATCAGAAGATTTTCATCAGAAGGTTTGTTGTTGGTTGGAATGTGTGGATTGTGTAGAGAAGAGTGGAATAATAAAATATACATTTTGTATATTAAAATAATAATTTCTTAAAAGGAGGAATAACATAAGTTTTAGAAGTTAATGTTTAATTAGAAACATTATTAAGAGATTAAGGGTAGAGTTCGTACAAAATGTTCTAGTAATAGTTGTTGAAATAGATAAGGAGAAAGCGAAAGAGGACAATGTCCTGGTCGCTTGAAGTTTGAAGTTACATTTTAGATGTGTGTCTCTCTTTCGCTGCTCCCATCTCTGAGTCTTGACTGATGCCGAGGTCATTTATATAGTCTTTTTGAATTTACCACTGGATCGCTAAGTCCTCAAGTCGTGCAAGTCGCTCCCATTGGTCAAAAATCATTTTAACACCGACTTGCGAAATCTGGTTTCGACTTTTTCATTAAACAGATAGTCAATCCTTTTTCTATTTGGGAAAACCAGGATTTCTCACGTCATTGTGATTTTTTGTAAAAGTGAAGAAGAAGGTTGATTTTAATTAATTTATTGTCTGCTACAACGTATTGGGGTCGTCAAAAGCAAATTGGTGCAGAAATTAATGTGTTTAGATATAAATATCAGTTAGTAGATATATCTAATTTCCTATCTGACAATGGATACTGAACAATCTCATCAGAGAAAAATCAAAAAGGTTTTTAAATTAAATTTCACTCCACGCAATGCCCGAGTGCCATTTAAGATTTCACTTAAACTAGTCATGGGGATTTAGGTGTGGGATACGTTTTGAAGAGCAGATGGTAAGACGTCGTTCTAGCGACGAAGGCTAAAAATGCCATAGATTAATGTGAAATAATAGAAATTAGGAACTACAATTGATACTTAGAATAATTTGAAATATCTAGATTAGTGATTCCCAAACTGGGAGAAATTTCCCTCTGGGGGGAAATTTGAAGTTATCGGGGCGAAATAATTACACTACCTACTAGATAAAAATATCTCATACGTTGCGTGCTTGCCAAGACTAACCCTGATATTGATACACTGATGCACAAGAAGCAGCGTCACCCTTGTCACTAATTTAATTCTGAAGTAGAAGAGCAAACAAAAGTCCTCTATGGCTATGCTTAGTTGTTACTAACTGCTCTCTATCCACTTAACTCTGTAACTATAAGTTTATCAGTATATTTGTACATTCGAAAAATAAATTAGTAAATAGTCTCAGCGTTTTTAACTGCTCTTTCTCTCATATACATGAAGGGGGAAATCTGGATGGTTGAACAGGGTATAGAGGGAAATGACAGAAAAAGTTTGGGAACCACTTATCTAGATCATATAAGGTGGAAAGGCGAGTGGAGAATTTAAAACCAGTAAGACATACTAATAACAACAAGAGAGGCAGGTATAAATAGTGGGTAGCTTTGTAATTCTTTTATGTTCAATGTCCATTGAGGACAAGTTTTCTTTTTTGTTATTTCTACTAAACCCTGTTCTGCCATCTATTTGCTCAAGCCCATTAAGTATGCTAAGCGTTTCTTTTCTCTGTCTCCCTTATCCTCTATCTGTCCAGTGATCATCAGATTTTCCAAGTCATGATGAACTAGAAATTTCAAGTGATTCTTCCTTACCTTAATTATAAGTTTCTTTTTAATTTCCATTATCTCCAAAATATTGTCGTCGCTCACATGTTCAGTTCATGATATTCTCAGCATCTTTCTGTTGAACCAAATTTTTCTTGCTTCAAGTTTCTTCTTCATCTTTGAAGAGATTTTTAGCCTTCACTACCATACAAGAGCACAGACATCATGTAAGTGTTCTGTACTCCTTTCTTTGTTTCCAACGAAATTTTCCCTGTCTCTTAATACACTGATAAGCTTTTGGAATTCGTCCTTGGCTATACCAGTACGACTTCGGATTTCAGCGTCATGCTTTCCGTCCTCTGTTAGTCAGTCAGTTGAGTGTCATACGTGAAACACGTTTTGGGCGATCATGTCTCGAAAGAGACATTACTAACCGGGCAGAAGATTATCCAGCAGTAGGTTGCCATTACTTTCTGCAGTAGACTGGTTGCAAGCCAAGGCTATAGAACCCAATATGTCCTATTATTTGACTCATAACTAGAGGGGGAAGAGATGTATTATATTATTGAGTAGTAATTAGTGGGGGATCAGTTCATTACTTCATAACAATATAAAACTGATCCATCACTTTATACCCAGTAGAAGCCTTAATCATGTTTTCAATTATTATATTCAGTCAGTAAGTTAAGTGCCATGCGTGATACACGAAAGAGACATGACTGACCCGACAGAAAATTATCCCGCAGTAGGTGGCCATCGCTTTCTGCGGTAGACTGGTTGCCGACCAAGGCTATAGAACTCAATCTGTCTTATTATTTAACCCATAACTGGAGGGAAAAGACGGATTAATACCCTTTCCCAAGGCAGTTTACTGTCACTGATGCACAGGGAGTTACATAGGAGAAAAGTTATGAGAAAGAGTGACACGTTATAGGGGAATGTCAGGAAGTGGGTAAGAGGAGAATGATAATACTGATGAGAGTGGAGTGGACAGAGAAATGAGCATGAGAGAATGCAAGTTAGTCAGAGCAGAGATGGCTGTTGACTTTACATTTGAATTCTTGAAGATTATATCTGTCAGGAAAGCAAGTAAATGGAAGGGAATTCCACGAGCGGGAATTGCGAGAAAAGAAGCAGTTGGAATAGAAATTGCGTTTACAATTTACTGGTTTCACCATAAAAGGATGGGATTTATTTGCTAAACTTGTGGCTCGAATAAATTCATATATCGAGGGCACCAGGAAGCTACGTTCATCGAAGCAGAAACTGTGAAAGTATTTGTAGAAGAGACACAGGGAAGCCACACTGCGCCGGTGAGAAAGTGAAAGTATCTGAGCTGTCAAGTCAGGATCGATCACATTACAGATTCTCCGTTGGGTTTTGTCAAGGACCCCTAAGTGGATAGCAGGGGCACCCGACCAGATATAGCAGGAGTATTCAATACACGGAGGGATGGTAGATTTATGTATGTGCAGGATGGTTTCAGAATGGCTAAAACTTTCTGGCCCTACACAGAGAATCGACCTTCTTAGCAGCGGATCTAACTATGGATTCTATATAGTCATTCCACTTGAGGTCTGTTGTGAGAGTTAACGCGAGGAGGCGCAGTGTTTTGCTTTCAGGGAGACTAGCCTGATCCATGCTAATGGAGGGTAGGAGCGATTGTTTGTGATGATTAATGGTTATTTCTGTGTTTGTTATTAACAGTGTGTCGTCTGCATTCGTTAATGAATTTGTGTGAATGGATGGCAGAACAAAGACAAAGCACTGTGTTAAATAGTCAACGGTTACGTTTTTCATAATCCTTTCACCTCAATCAAGGCGGAATCACCACCTGTACGCAGAGGACTACATTGACAGCAAAGAATGGGTACAAGGGATATTGAAGAAAGGATAAAAGCTGAACGGGATTCAAAAAAATAGATGGCAACTGACGTTGGGTTTAACTTTAGGCATCAAGAAAGCAAGTAAAGGGAAGGGAGATCCACAGGCAGGAAGTACGGCAAAACTGCACGAGTAGAAGTGGCGGTTACATTTAACGATTTTAACGGTAAAAAGGGTGGGACCTATATGCCAATCTAGCACGCTTAAATTCATGTGAACGGAGCACAAGTGAAAAAGCTCATCAGAACAGTTGCCATGAAAATATTTGTAGAATAGACAGAGGGAGAAAATGACTGGAGTCGAGATGCCATGTCAGAACCGATTACAGATCCTTCTTTGGACTTTGTCGAAAACCTCAAGATGAATACCATGCGCACCCGACCAGATACGGCAACAGTGATACGGGTGATACGGACGAATACGGGCGATGCGAACAGATACGGGCGAATGGTGAATTTATAAATGTGCAAGATGGATTCTAACGAGAAAAACTTTCTGGTCCGACACAGACCTAACCTTCCTTACAGAAGTTGTAACTATAGATCCAATGAATTCGCTCCACTTCAGGTTGGTTGAAAAAGGGAGGCTAAGGAGACTTGCATTAACCATGTCGATGGCTAGCAAGAAAGTTTTTCTATGGTGAAACGCATTACTTAGAGCGACAAAAGACAAGAAGTTTATGGAGAACCATGATTGCACAGTCCTTGAAATGACGCGCAAAATAAAAAAAACGATGCCTAATACTCGGTGATGGACTTATTGGGGTCGTGTTTAATAATATCCTGGAACAAGTGATTGAAACCGGTCGCTACATACAACTTCTCATTTGAATGCTTCTTTTTCTAAGCCTCAGATGTCACGTTCTTGCTAATGAACTTCAATGTGATCTTTTTGTTAAACGCGAAGGACCTTTTCCTTTATTTTTTCTATCATTTCACCCTATTCTAAGTAATAAATCCTCTAAGGGGTTACCGAGTGTTGCAGACAAACAAAACATAATTAAGTAGAGACAACAGTAACAGAGCAGAAACTAAAAGATGGAAAATAACGATTGACATTGCATTTAGATTTTTTACCTGTATAGGTAATCGACAACAGCAACACAGCACTTATTTCAACAAACTTCGACCCTTAGAACAATTACTTAGCTACGTATTTTATTTTATCTAAAACTGAAAATTGATTAGTGCGTTACTTAAATGCGAGTTTTCCCAATCTTAAAAAAATAATTTTAAAATTTTTAATTGAACGGCAAAAATTTGAAAAGGGAGCAAATGTATTACTATTCATTCCGTCAGTTAACTGCCATATGTGACACACGTTTGGACGATCATGTCTCTTTCGAGTCATGACTGACTAGGCAGAAGGTTTTCCCGCAATAGATATTTCTTTCTTTTTGCGATAGACTGGTTGCGAACCAAGTCTAGAGAACCCAATCTGTCCTGCGATTTAACCCATAACTGGAAGGAGAAGAAATAGATTAATACGTTTCCCAATGGTATTTGTGCGTTAGTTAATGAAAAGAAGTCGACTAGAATTCGAACACGGGTTTCCGATTTCTCATTCAGAGACGACATCCATTACACCACAACGCACATCTTTATTATTATTAACGCATCACTCAATAAGTCCCGACATCACTACTAATAACAAATCTATATGATTTTTATGAAGTACTAACCTTCAAATAGCAAGGTATTTTGTTCATCGATTACCTTGAGAAAGGAAGAACCATCAATAGCGAATATGATATAGCATTTTTGGAGCGTTTGCAGGAAGATAGCGCCAAAAATCAAGAAGAAAAAAGTGATCTTTTGCCGATACAACGCGCCATGTTACAAGTCAATCACAACGATGAAAAACTACATGAATTACACTTCGAATTGCTTCCACATCCACCCTATTCTCAAGATGGGTAATCCCATAGAATGGTGACATCTTCTATTTCTGTAACCGGTACTGGGTGGTGTTCATACCAGTGTTTGTTTACATATTTTCCATAGTGTTTGCACATTGTCCAGTGTAAATACTGCCCCGCACTATCGTGACGATTTTTATATTTATTTGAGGTAAGTACAGAACATCCTGAGATTAGATGGTCTATTGTTTCTTGGTATTTATCACAGAACTTGCATTTTGGATCCACATTATTATGTATAATATTTGCCTGAAATTATTATTATTATTATTATTATTATTATTATTATTATTATTATTATTATTACAAATCTAAATTCAATTTTATTCAGCTATTAAAGCAGCCGTCGTTTTCCTAGACCCTCCGCAATTCTTCTCCCGCCCAACGATTTCTTCCAACACTTCCATCGATTTTTTCGTTAAAATGCCATATTTTTTGCAGATCTCGTACGCGTTTCATTTTTAGTGGCAAATGTTCATCTCAAGATGATGAAGATAACACGAAGCAATTTTGTTGAGAAAGATTTGCTGCCATTTTTGACTACATTAAAACAGAGTGGAAATGTTTGTGTTATTGTAAAAGTTATCTTCAGTTTTTAAAATGTTACAAAAATATAAACAGATTCGTTGGCAAAAGTAAAAGTAGAAATGACAGCTGAAGATATATAAATAATTCTATAACCTTTCTATATAACCTCTATTGAAATAAATATCTGAAGAGTGTCTGTTGATTATTTACGGATAATTTGTTTAAATAATTGCGTAACGTGATAATTATTTGAAACAACTAAGTCACATAATGTAGAAAGACAGACTAGGGAATTTAACACTCGCGGGGCATACTGAAATCTAGAAAGACAGGTGGAAATAGCGAGTAGTCTACTTAATGAATTTGTGTGAACGGATGACAGAACAAAGACAAAAATGGATGGTAAATATAGTCAAAGGTCACTTAGAGCAACAAAAGGGAGGAAGTTATGAAGATCCATGATCGCACTTCTTTTGAATTGGCGCACAGCATAAAAGAAGTAACTAATAGATTTCATTGTAGATCAAGTGACAATTTTTTCCAAAGCTTGGCTATTGTCGAGATATGAAATGACTTGATAACCGGTAAAAGCCATATGGTAATATTGTATTTAAAAAATCAACGAACGAAAATTAATACTATTGATTACATTGGTTTCTTGTAAAAGGGAAGATGCCCATTATGTTTTTTCATACCTTCAAAATTCAGTTTATGAAAGGAAGATTCTTCACACTGCATGAGAACTTGTTAGTGATGTTTGAGTTTTTATGAGCACGTATTTTACAAGTTTATAAAAATTATTTTTTTATTTACACTATTTACATTGTTTGAACTGTTGTCCTCATCTTTATTGCCATATTAATGACGTTTCCGTCGTTGTACGCTCTGGCCTCCTTCAGATGATAAACGTATAATGGTCGAAATGTTGTGAATATAACAAAGATCAGAACAACAGTCTGAACAATGTAAATAGTGTAAAGAATATAATAATATAATAAATAATAATAGTGTAAATGTTCATTCATCTCAGAAATATAGTCACTTATATTTTTATTTATGTCACTAATGTTAATGAAGACCTTTTTAGTACTAACAAAGCTTTTCTATTTTCAAAATATGTCTATTTTTAGAATATTAAAGAAATATTTAAGTGGCTGTCAGCTATTTTCAATAATAGGAGTTTTGCATTATTGTTACCAGCAGGTGCTGAAAAGACCCAATCAAAATTTACTGTAAAGAAAACTTTTACTATTTGGCCAGATTTTGGATAGTAGATAGTAAAAAATGAAATGGTGTCGAGACACTAAATATCTTTTTTTAGCTAATTTCAGGGCGCTGCATCAGAAAATGATCCTATTTTTTTTGGGGGGGGGGGGGGAGGTTAGGAACCGCTTTTGCTTTACAAAATGCCTCAGTTTTAGATAAAAAAATTTTCGTTTGTTTTCTGTATATATGATACTGACCGATAATGATATTTCTCAAAATAATATCGTAAAAATCTATCAATTCGTGTTTAAACCGGCAAATATTGTTTGTTTGTTCCTGCTTAACGGCCAGTCAACATCTAAAGGGTTCATTTAAGGCTGGAAAAATATTTTTATTTCAAATCACAGTTATTTTTCATTCAAAAGTGTTTTGTTGGTAACCTTTTTCATTCAAAAACGGTTTTGTTGGTAACATTTTTCATTCAAAAGCGTTTTGTTGGTAATATCTTTCATTCAAAAAGGTTTTGTTGGTAACATTTTTCATTCAAAAAAGTTTTGTTGGTAATATTTTTCATTCAAAACGGTCTTGTTGGTCACATTTTTCATTCAAAAAGGTTTTGGTGGTAACATTTTTAATTCAAAAAAGATTTTGTTGGTAAGATTTTTCATTTAAAAAAGATTTGTTGGTAACATTTTTCATTCAAAATCGTTTTGTTGGTAAATACTTTCATAGCATTTTGACCTCGGTTAACTATTTATCCATAGCTGGGACCCTAACAGGTGCTACCACTCCGTGTCAGGATGGACCTGGGAACAAGAGTCATTAAGAGGTGGTTGCATACTCCTCACAATCCCCCAATCAGAGGCCTTGCTGCCGGATACAGTTTACGGTCATAACCAGAACCACAGCAAATATTGGTATGCTTACTGAAAAATACTTTTTTTTTAATAACAATCGGAACCTAAATCTTTAAAATTAAGACGAATGAATATACTAAGTGTTGTGGCCTTTGGGGGACCAGAAATAAAAAGACGGAAAAGAGTTAAATATATTCCAAAGACAGTAGTATAAACATATACCAATGCACGATTATTAACGTGACTGTTAGTACAGTTGTCATAGAAATGCTGCTTATATATAGTTCGGAATAGTTCAATGTGTCATATGGATAAGTCATCATAACACCAAGACCGGCAAATCATTTAATAAACGAACAACAGAAATAAAAACCTTCCTAGACCTAAGAATTATGGTAAATTTTATTCTTTCTTGTTTGTTTGTCATGTTTTTAGTTTTGTTATTTTAATCGTATCACCCCGAGCAAGGTGGTAATACCACTGATGTGCAGGGGGCTACATAAGAGTAAAAAGATTAAGTAGAAGAGAGTGAAGAGGAAGACGAACCAGTTAGAAAGTAGCAAGAGAAGGATGGGAATACAGGTGTGATGACAGTTGCAAAGTTGGAGAGAAAGGAAAGGATATACAGGGTGGTGAAAGAACTAGAGTCAAGTGGTTAATAGATGAGTATTGACGTTGCATTTAAATTCCTGGAGGTTGTAGCCGTCAGGAAAGCAAGAATATGGAAGAGAGTTCCACAGGCGGGAAGTGCGAGAGAAGAAGCTGCAGGAGTAGAATTGTCGTCTGCATTTCGTTAATCTAACTGTGAATGGGTGGGACCCAGTTGCCAATCTGGTTGCACGAGTAAACACCTGTTAAGGAGACACCATTGACTTAAGTTCGTTGAAGCAGAAGCCATGAAAGTATTTATAGAACAGACAAAGGGAGGCCACATCTCGTCGGTGGGGAAATGGCTGTAGTCGAGCCGCCAAGTCGGTACCTATCACATTACTGATTCTCCTTTGGAGCCTGTCGAGAACACTGAGATTAACGGCAGCGGCGCCTGACCATATATGGCAGCAGTATTCCATGCACGGACGAATGGTTGATTTGTATATATGCAGGATGGATTTAGGCGGGGAAAACATCCTGGCCCGACACAGTGACCCAACCTTCAAGTCCCTTTTGATACTCCAGTAGTAGGCAGCCATCATTCATTTGTCCCACCGTCCCTGGTAGCACTCTTTCATATTTTTGATATCCTGATAGAATCATTCTCTTTGCTCATAACTTATTCGCCGTAATTATCCGGAAATTAATCTAGATGGCTATCTAAAAAATGAACTTTAATACTCATATTAAGTGTAGTGTATCTGTTAATTTTAATTTTGGTGATAAATTAGAAAAATTTGGTACTTCTGTTTTAAACTTTTTGATTCTAAAAATCTTTCTTTTTACTAAAAATAGTTTAAGTGGCTGACATAAATTTCAAGGCGTACCTGAAAATTGATGAGTTTTTCCGAGCTTTATTAACTAAATGTTTCTATCAGCCAAGATCGTAAATTGATTTTTTACAAATATAAGCAATTTCAGTACATCAAAAACGGAAGCTAAGCATGAAAATCTAAGGTCATTTTCGGAATCAGCCTCCATCAAATTAACTAAAAACCCGTTTTGTTTCTTGGCACGAAAAATCTTGTTGATCAATGTTATTATTTCTGCCTTAAGGTGGGGATATTGTATTCAGTCATGTTCGTCTGTTTGTCTGTCTGTCTGTCCATGGTCAGGATATCACAAGACGCGCTGGATGGATTCAAATGAAACTTTCAATGGTGAACTGATTAGATTTTGCTTTCGATCCAGTACAGGATAAAGGTTTTGCTTTATTTTTCCAGTTTTATTAATATCATTCATTTTTTGCCATTCAAATGCCAAATACTGATTTATCGCCCTTAGATCATTATAAATACTGAATTACCTCCCCTGTTTCTATTTAAGCGTGCGTTTAATTCTTTTGTATTTTCACTCTTGAGAACGGTCAAGTTCATCGCAGTTATTCTTGTTCGTTTTAACAATCCTTTCCTGCTAATCGCTGACATGATGTCGGTATTGCCTTGGCGGAGGTTGGCGGTCTTTGACAGCTCTTTCTAGTTTTAATATTACAATTATTTAAATACTAATGAAAATAATAATTAATAATAATAATAATAATAATAAAGTTTGCAATATTTATTCTCGTCTTTTAATAACAGATTTCTCACATTTCTTTGTTCCTTTCATTGATTTTTCCTCTTTCTAAATGTTGATATAGTTTTTTTTTCAATTACCTTTTATCTACCTTTTATTTTAACGTTTATTTTAGCATTTCATTTCTATTCTTCTATTTCTTCAATTTTTCTTACTTTTCCAATTCCTTCCTCTTTTTTCCAATGCTCTATTCATTTTCTTTATGTTTTTCTCTCTCATTTTTTTCTTCTTCATTTCCATGTTCTCTTGTTCTGTTTTCATATTTCTTTTTATGGTCATCTTCGTTTTTCCCCTTACACGCCATTTCTTCTTCTTCTTCTTCTTCTTCTTCTTCTTCTTCTTCTTCTTCTTCTTCTTCTTCTTCTTCTTATTTTTATTATTATTATTATTATTATTATTATTATTTCTTTTGCTATACTTCTTTCTTGAATCTTCTTCTACTTCTTTACCTTCGTTTTCTTATTATTTCTTTTACTATTATTCTTTACCACTTCTTTTTCTTCTTGTTCGTGTTCTTTCTTTTTTCTTTCGCTATCCTTATGTCAATTCTTATTCTTATTCTTTTTATTATTTTCTTTCACTGTTCTTCTTTATGAATTCTTCTTCTTTTATTTTTCTTCACTAGCCTTAGTAATCCTTCTTTGCTTCTTTCGCTATCCTTTTGTTGATTCTTCTTTTTCATCTTTATTTTTACTTTTCTTCTTTCGATGTTCTTGTGCCAATTCTTTTCTTCTTCTTCTTCTTCTTCTTCTTCTTCTTCTTCTTCTTCTTCTCCCATCTTTCTTTTCTTCGCTCACTATCGTTATTTCAATTCTTCTTCTTTTCCTTCCTTCTTTCTTTCTTTCTTTCTTTTCTGCGTTTGCTACCCGTACATCGATTCTTTTTCTTGTTTTTCTTCCTCTTTCTTTCTGTTCTTCTTTCGCTATCCCTATATCAATTCTTCTTCTATGTTCTCCTCCTACTCATGAGCGCCCTCGTCTTTCTCACAAACATTCTGCTTACTCTGTCTACTTCTTCTCGATTCCCAATCAATAATTCTTAGAAGACATCAATCCTGCTTACTCAAGAGTGATCTGATATTGTCTTCTTAAAGAACCAAACGGAAATCGTTTAAATATTCTGCATCAAGAATCAGAAGACTCATTAAAATCTCCATGATTCCAATTCCCCTTTCCCCAGCCCCTAACATGAAGTTCGATGTTCATTAATTCAGGTTCCCATCTGATGGAAAAGATGAAGAATATTCCGGCATCTTTCTAATGCATGGATTAAACCATTTCTAATAAATATGGTAGCTCATCGATATTTGATGACCTCGGTCACGTGAAAGTCTTAAAAACTAATGCCTATTTCTCACTTACGCTAAATTAAGCGTTCTTTTATTTCTATTTGACAAGGAATTTTGCATCAAGAGTATCATAGATTTTACAATTAATAAATCGAAATGCCGAGGGTCTGAACGTTCCTGCGATTGATTATAACATTGTTTCTCGTTGACATCGGTTCTCCACGGTGATTTTATTGAGACACTAACTCTAGTTTGTTGGTCTTTGACTTGTCAAAAATTCTTCCGAGCTTGCTAACAACTCACTTCACTCGCAATAAATTAGTGTGGGTGAGGCCGGTTTAGCGGTCGACCGTTAAACGATACATTTCATCGCGTATAATCTTTCTAGTATTACAATAAAAAAATGTCAGAAATGTGCTGTAACGTTGACAGATGTTATTTTCATTCATTTCTTAAGGTACCCAAGTACTTTCGCACCTCTGAAGATGACCTCGGAAAAGGGTTGAAAGTACTTGGGTATCTTTAGAAATGAATGAAAATTACATCTGTCAACGTTGCAGCTCATTTCTGACATCTTTTCATTGTAATACGCGAAAGATTATTCGTGAGTATGAACGGATTTTATTAAAAATAAACAAACATATTGTTGCAATTTATTTAATCTGACATGTTTAAAAGAAAATTTGCTGCCTAAATACACAAATATATATATATTTCATTAAATACGACCAAAAAGGAAGATTAAGTTAATTTTTTATTGTGTTTGTCCAGCATTCTTACATAATTCCGTTTTGTAGGAGTTAAGGAATATAAAAATTGTCCATAATTTTTATTATCCTGAGCGCTTTCAGCTATTTCTATAGACATTATCAAGGATGTTTTTATCCTTGGTTCAGTTATTTTCCCATGTGTTGACAATTACATAGTAGATCAGCTCTGCGTGGTTTTGCAAAATTTCTATTTTTAGAAAGTCTTCACAACGCCATCTCCACAATTAAACGATATAAGGTTGGTGGCAGTGGGGAAGATATTTGATACATAAGGCCTCTCGAGCTATCGACCAGAATTTTTTTTTTTAGGGTTCTTGTAAATTATGGGTTAATAAATTGTTTATAATAGCACTTTGATCAAACAAGTGATATGTAAGTCGTCTAGGACTTGGTAGTGCGTCCGCTATAAGTAACTGATTTGTGACAAGAAAGGCAGCCTTGTACTGGGCATTGAAAATGATGTACTATATTGGTCATTGCTAGTTTAGATTTGATGGGTTTATTTTGGTTACTGGCGACAGGGTTTGTGGTCTTCCATTTTCTGTCGTATATTATATCTTTACATACTTTTCGGAGGTTACTGCAGGAATATGGCGTTTAATAATTTTTCGTATTGCTAATTTGTCTTGCTTGTAATTATTATGCATCTGGTAGCGGTAAAATATCTTGATATTTTGTTGTATTGCTTATGTATTGCTATTGCATTTTTTTTTTTTTTGTAGAAATAATTATATTTTTATCAATAATGTAGTTGAGAAAATTATTTTTCATTGTTTTAAGTGTTTCAGTTCGTTTACAAATATTTTTGGGTAAAGGAATTTTTGTTTACTCTTAAATAGAAAAACATTTAAAACAGTTTAAAATCTTAAAACGCTCTAAAACTGACATTAAAAAACTCTAAAATATTAACGGTGGTTTAAAAATAGGCATTAAAACAGAGCAAAAGCAATCTAATCATGACCTTAAAACCAGTCTATGAACATTAAAAATGATCTAAAAGCGTGACATTAAATATTCTATAATGTGACATTAAAAGAAAATAAAACAGTCCAAAACCGCATTAAAACTGTCATATTAGGTAGTCAAAAAAAGCACATAAAATAGTCTTAACCCATTTTAACCCAGTGTTCTCAGCTTTTAGTACATTAAATTCACTTACAAATCACAAGAATTTTTCTTCCAACCAGGCAATATTTGGAAGGTAATTTTATTGATGAATCAATATGTCCTCACTACCTATAGATAATAATGGTTTTATATAATGATTTATATCCATTATTTTTTTACAGTTTTTTTATGCTGTCGTCAAATGAGGACACTGGGTTAAAATGGGTTAAACTTCTCATTTAAACAGTTTATAAACTTTTTAAAAATTATTTAAAAGCATGACTTTAAAAACAATTTAAAAATGGATTTCATGAACATTACAAAAACAGTGTAAAACCGTCCAAAGTCATCAAAAATACTCTACAAACATTAAAAACAGACTAAAATCTAAATTTTATGAAAAATGATTCGTGAACAAAGTTAGAATTTCTAATATTTTTCTTGCGTATTACCTTGAAATGAGAAATATGTAATTTTCTAGTTTTATATTAGAACTTATATACAAAATATCATGTGGGGAAAAGCTTGGACTGAACATAAAGTTTTAAGAAGAATAGCAATTATGAAGAAAGAAAAAATGAGATTGATGGAAAGTGATACAGACAAACGTATTGAAGAATTTAACATCCACAGGACGACAATATGACAATACATATTAAAAGACAACTGTTGAAAGAAATTAATAACAATAAACAAAATCAAACCTTGAAATAACAGACAATTTCTAATTTCATCAAACGAAAAAATTTAAGTATACTAGAATACAAGGAAAACTCAATAAAAATTCATAAAATCTTCTTTGTCTGTCGTTTACACTACCGGGCATAATTATTAAGCAACCCCAGTTTTTTTTTTTTAAATGATGTATCTCATACTATTTTTAGTATTTAATTTCAAGTGGATATTTCTAAATGAAAATAGAATTGTTCTTTTGTTATTATCACTTTGCAAAGTTTTACAAGTCAGCCTGGAAGCCTTTGCTTCGGCCAGCCAATAAGAAGAAGAGACTAGCATGGGGAAGAGTGCACAAAAACTGGACACCAGAACAGTTCATTTGATGCACATATTATTGTGCAGTATTAAAAAAAGAACCATTCTATCTTCATTTAGAATTATTCACTTGTAGTATGAAATACATCATTTTTTTTTTTAAACTGGGGTGGCCTAATAATTATAACCTGTAGTGTATATATATATATATATATATATATATATATATATATATATATATAAAGATATTTTTAAAGGTACAAAATTTAATTAGTTATATTATAGTGTGTAGCTTAATATCACACGACATTTTTAAAAGCGAAGTAACCGGTTTCACACCCGCTATTCAGGCCTCTACGGGAGATTAAAAATTAGACTAAAATAACAAAGAAATATGTGGTGATGAAGGGAGAAAAATCATCACCACACATTTTCTTTTATATATATATATATATATATATATATATATATATATATATATATTAATCTAAGTTTGAATCTCCCGTATAGGCCTGAAGATCGGGAGCAAAACCGGTTGCTTAGCTTTTAAAGATATATATATATATATATATATATATATATATATATATATATATTAGAGAACATTTTCAAAATTCAAAGGTGTCGGATGTACATTTCGACATAGGATCTCTAATAGAGAGTCTACATCACGTCAGCGACATTGTTCTTCCAAATGGCGAAGGCCCTGAGTTAGAGCGTAGAGGGGTCACAAAGTGGAAAAGGACAGAGCTGGTAGTCGCGGGGTTACAGGGTGTTGAAATGGTATATTTAGGAAGGGGAGGAATTAGGAGTTCATTTTTTATAAAGATAGACAACTAAATGAGTTAAATTACTTTTTAAAGTTAAGATTTTGGGCTGTTTGAAGTGGTGTATTTAGGCGAGAAGGAATGGGTTTCAATATAAGATTAAAAACATTTTTTTTTTAGTTTATTTGATTAAACCTTTTAGGTAGAAGCGAGTTAAATGCCAATTACAGGAAGTTATCAGTTTAAAAATTATTAGAGAGAAAATATTAGAGAAAAAAATTTAGAGAAAAAACATATATATATACATATATGTGTTAACCAAGGTAAAAAGGCGTTTAGTAAAAGAATCCATAAAGGATATATAAAGGAGCTTGGGATAGGAAGGTAGTGGGGTTAAAATACTTTTTAAGGTTAACGTTAGGGTAAAATTAAGATTAAAACTTAAATTAAATCCTTTTAATTTATATTCTAGCATCTAGTTAACGGGGATTTAAATTCGAAATTTAAGTATTCGAATAATTTGCCTTGTGGCGGCATTTACTGATGAATTCCCTCCTAAGATTAAGTAGCTGGTGTTGGTGGGGGTATTTTAATATTGAAACATAGACAGCACCTATCACGAAAATTTCTCGGAATACGGGCTGAACCTATCAGTTTCCAGCTAATTTCAGGATCCAGCCCTTCTTTCATTTTCCAGAATGTCCGGGAAAGGGCTGTCTGGTACCTCTGACCGGGGTTCGAGAAGGAGTACCTGTGGTTATACAGTCTTTGTTTGAAAGGACCGGCGGACATAACGATATAGGTCCGGAAGTGGTTTTTTTTTTTTTTGTTAGATGGAGAAATGCGGGCTTCATAAATCACCTGGGTGGATTTGCATTTTCCCTCCACCGGGCAGGTGTCCACAGAATTACAGTTGCATTCGTTTAGAATTAGACTGACCTAGATTCAGCATTTCGCAAGTTCACCAGAATACTCCTATTATGGGAACTAATAAGGCTGTCCATATTCGGGGTGCAAGAATAACTAATTTTAAGGGTGTACCTATTAAAAATCTTCTGTAGAGGGTTACCGTTATTAAAATGTTTGTCTATTAACTTGAGAAAGTATTTACCAATATTGATGTTAGTTAGTTTACAGTAAGGGGGGGGTTAAACCAAATTATTTTTCTTTTTCTACAGTTTCCTTTATTTTTATTTTTGGATGATTCGGAGTCTATTGTAGGTTTATTATATGTTAACTTGTTCTTATATCCGCTTTTTTGAAGGGCCTTATTGTAAATATTTTTACTTGTGTTGAAAGTTTTAATGTTGGATGATAATTGGTTGATTCTATTATTCACTATATTGGGTATCTGTTTTATAATATTTTTGGGGTGGTTGGATGAAATATTAATATAAGTGGGGGAACTATTTTCTTTGAGAAATAGTTGGTAGGATCCATGGTAGGATCCATGGTTTCTTTGAGAAATGGTTGGTAGGATCCATCATTTAAGTTAAGTTAATTGTAAACTATCTAGACATCACCCTTAACTTAAAAACATAAGATGGCGAAAATCTACCCATCGCACTCGGTTGAATTTTGATCCCGACCAGAAGCAAGTGGATATGTCTAGCCACACTGATGAGTTGTGATACAGCGAAACAGAGTTGTATGTGGATGACTAATATATATATATATATATATATATATATATATATATATATATATATATATATATTAGTGTCAGCTCTAGTCACCCTAAGTCAATAATTAATCAAATTCTTAATATATAAACACTAGAATTATTCGATTATTGCCCAGGAAAATTATTTAATGAAAATAGATAAATGTATAATGTAGCTCTCAAAAAACTTTGAAAAACAAAACAACTAATGTAACCAAGAACAGAAAAAGAAAAATAATATGATTTAATCCACCATTTTGTAAATTATCCAATATAAACTTCAGCCGATATTTTCTTGGTCTAATAGACAAGCATTTTAACCAAAACAACCCCCTAAAAAGAATCCCCAACAGAAAGACTCTGAAAATCAATTATTCCTGCCCTAAAAATGGTCACAACATTATAATCTCACACAACAGACAGTTACTAAAAATATTATAACAAAGCACAAGAATGCAAAACTCCTTGTAATTGTAGAACCAAAATTAACTGCCCAGTTGAAGGCAAATACAATTCCGAAAAAGAAATTATATAAGAAGCTATGAATTTCCGAAAGAAAACTCAAATAGAAAAAAGATATACATAGGGATATCCGCAGGAAGTCGGAAACAAAGATTCTACAATCACCGAATTTACTTCTCCAATGCTTCCTTGAAACATGAAACAGCGCTACCTAAACATTATTGGAAACTCAAAGACAGAGGACGCACCCCTCAAATTAAATGGAGGATCATCAGCCATGCACAAACTCTCAATAACTTCAAGGACAGATGCAATCTTTACTTAACGGGAAAAAGTGCAATAATTCATTATAAAAACCCCAGTGAACTATTAAGCCAAAGGAATGAAATCGTCTTCAAGTGCAGAAGTAAAAACAAATGTAAACTTCCCAAAATAAAATAATTCACACTCAAAAAGAAGCATATATATATATATATATATATATATATATATATATATAAATATATATGCGTGTCTGTGTATGGAGTAAGTGCTTGCGTAGTTAAAAACATGTGTGTATGTGCATGTAAGGTGTTAAATATATAAATATAATTTAAGGCCCTTAAAATGATCCTCCAGAATTTTTTTTAAATACTCATTTATTTTCGGTGCTATAGTTTTATAAATTCTAAATCTTTAAATTTATTATTATTTATATTTTCTTATGTTTTTTCATTATTAATAATTTATATTTGTTTATATATAAATTCATTTTTTAACTTTATTATTGTTTAATATTTCATATTAATTTAATTAAAGTCCGATGTCATCATTATTATTTTTTAAATTATTATTATTATTATTAATAATATTTTATTAGCATCATGAACATTATTATTATCATACTACTATCATAGAAAGATTAATACTACCATGAAACGAAATTATTTCTAAGACGAAGTTATTCATTTTGCCGTGGGAATTAATATGAAAATATCTAACAATTCAGTTAATCTGTTTAAAATACGGTTCCTAAATTTACTGCCCCGTACTCAAAAATGTTCAATATAAAAATAAATCTCAATTCAATATTATCATATCGACTCGGCATTTTCTTCCACCACTTAACCATAAACTTCACATTGTAACTATTACTTCCTCTTTTACAATAAAATATTTTTCTACTTCCTCTCCTCCCATTATGCTTTCCGTCTGGATAAATTAACTCCTTTCATTTTTATAAAAAATTCGGTCTGAAGAGTTGAATATTTCTATATTCACGAAATAAAATATTACGGATGGATTTGTAAAAAATTGTCCATTTAATTAGTTTCTAACATTGAGTCCTCATCTGATTAATATCCTCTGTGGCACTATCCATATCTATTAAAAAGGATATTGCTTACTCATATATATATATATATATATATATATATATAATAATATTTATTAATAAATTATAACATTGATATGTTAGAATATCACTACAAAAGTAGGTATTTTGTTTCGACACTTTTTGTGTCTTATCAAGTGATGTGGTTATTTCAAAAATAAGAAATAAATATTTTTTGAAATAACCACATCACTTGATAAGACACAAAAAGTGTCAAAACAAAATAGCTACTTTTGTAGTGATATTCTAACATATCAATGTTATAATTTATTAATAAATATTATTATTATTATTAGCTCTACTTTGTATTGAGCACTTTTTAAAAATAGTGTTTCTTTGGATGGGGAATATTATTCCAGCCATACTTGGATATATATATATATATATATATATATATATATATATATATATATATATGCGACCCCTATCTAGATAGGGGAAGCTATCATTTGATCTGGTAACGTCTTAGACCTTTCGACCACGAATAGACTCCAGTCTAAACGAGGTTTTTATCAAAAAAATTTTCCCGAATGGCACACATTTTCGTAATATATATATATATAACCTTTCATACTCAGACACCCTCTGTGACAGAGGCCTTATAATCTTGCATACACAGACACTCACTGTGACTGATCGGTCTAATTTAACCTGGATCAAACAATAATTCTTCGCCTCCTACCGGTGACCTTCTTTTCTAGAGGGATCCGACAGTTAGATGTGTACAAATAATAAAATAAACTTTTGTGTCTATTTGAAACACTAGTACATGATTCCTAGACTGCTCTCTCATTGCCATCGCCAACGTTATGAGAAAACTTGTCAAGTAGTGTAACTGAACAATTAAGCACTGGTCAAATGACATCAAATTACTTTTTCTGCGTATTATCAATTTCTTTTCAAATTCTTCTTTGAGATTCACTAATTTTAATTGACGTTCTAATATTTGCCTGGAATATATTATCCATTTTCTGTTAATGTAACGTTAAAAGGAACTTGTTCGTAACGTTACAAGGTAACGTTATCGGCATGTTGTGCAAAAACGTCTCTGTGTAAAATTGCAGAAACGTTGTAGCGACTCCATTTTTTAAGTCAGGAAGATGGGTTCATGCCTTTTACAAAAATGTTTGTGTGAAAGTGAGCGCAATGAATTCTGCTGGAATTTGTGACTCGGTATCGACAACCGCTACGATCACATTCGTATCTAGTTCCTCTCTTAGATGTGAATATAATGATTTCATAATATGTTTTGTGCCTTACCCAATAACGGACATTTTAAAAATTTCGATATGCTTTGACAAGTAAATTTTCTCCACAAGCTGAAAATATTACGGTGCCTTTAGACACATTTTTCAACTGATCCAATCTTTACTATCGAATCGTGAAACGAAAGTAATTCTAAATGGTCACTCTTCCAGTTACTTTCGTACTAATGCAGATGACCCCCGGTTTTCCCGATAACATCATGGTACCTACGCTGATGACACAAACATTTAACCCTGTCTCAATAATAAGTCTGATCCGCTTTATAAGGTCAAAGAGGCAGTTGGTATTCAAAACGACTTTCAATCTGTTGTTAACTGAGGCAAAGGATGGCTTGCTAATTTTAACGCCTCCAAAACTAAAATGCTTTTTATTAGTCATCTAAGAAAATCCTCTCTGCCTTCCAAAAGCATGGCTGATGCTGACCTCTAAAAACTTTTGAGCGTACGATGAGGTTTAACATGAAGGAGAAAGACTATATTGAATCCATTACGAGATCAGCTGCTAGTGATGTTGGTTCACTGTTTCATGCTAAACAACTGTTCCCTCCAGAGTCTGTCGTACATATTTTTTATAATCATATCGCCCCAAGCAAGGTTGTATACTGCTACTGGTGCGCAGGGGGTTCCATAGGATGAAAGAGTGACAGGTTATAGGGGTTGTTAGGAAACGGGTATGAGAAGGATGAAAATACTGATGAGAGTGGAGTGGACAAAGAAAAGAGCATGAGAGAGAGGATGCAGGTTAGTGAGATAGAAGATGACTATTGACTTTACATTTAAATTCTTGGAGATTGTAGCTGTCGGGAAAGCAAGTAAACGGAAGGGAATTCCACAGGCGGGAAGTGCGAGAAAAGAAGCTGATGGAGTAGAATTTGCGTTTACGTCATATTGGTTTCACAGTAAAAAGGTAGGACCTAGTTGCTAATCTTATGGCTCAAGTAAATTTATATGTAGGGGGCACCAGGGGGCTAAGTTCATCGGAGCAGAAGCCGTGAATGTTTTTGTAGAAGAGACACAGGGAAACCACATTGCACTTGTGAGAAAGTGATTGTACCTGAGCTGCCAAGTCGGGATCTATCACATTCTATACGTCTACCATTCGTCCATGATTAGAAAATTACTGTCACATATGGTCCGGTGCTTCTGCTATTTATCTAGAGTTCTTTGATAAAATCCAAAGAAGAATCAGTAATATTATTAATCCTGGGCTAGCGTCTCGGCTTCAGTCACTTTCCCACCGACGTAAGGTTGCCTCCATTTGCCTTTTTAATTTGATATGGTGCCTAGACTCTTGAATTTAAGCGCAGACTTCCGGTTCCATGCTTTCTAGCCAAATTTAATCTCCAAATATTTAAATGCAATGTTAATTTCTATCTACTGTTCTCTGGATTTCTCTTTTTTAGTTCTCTCTCCTTAGCAATGTTCCTGTTTTCTAATTCTTTCACACCTAGTAATACTCTTGCTTCTCAGTGGCTTTAATTCCTTGCTTAGAGTGAATTCGATTAAAAAAATGTTACCAGCGCTTCTTATAATACGCTTCCTCCCTGTATGATATAAATAACTTTCACTCAGTTAAGTGCCATACGTGATACACGCTTTAGGCGATCATGTCTCGAAAGAGACATAACTGACTGGGCAGAAGATTATCCCGCAGTAAGTTGCTATTACTTTCTGCGGTAGACTGGTTGCCGACCAAGGCTATAGAACCTAGTCTGTCTTATTATTTGACTCATAGCTACAGGGGAAAGCGATATATTATATTATTAAGTAGTAATTAGTGGGGTATCAGTTCATTATTTGAAAACAATATAAAACTGATCCTCCTCTTTATGCCCAGTATAAGCCTAAATGTTTTCAGTCAGTCAGTTAAGTGCCATATATGATACACGCTTGGGCGATCATGTCTTTAAAAAGACATAATTGACTGGGCAGAAGATTATCCCGCAGTAGGTTGCTATATCTTTCTGCGGTAGACTGTTTGCCAGCCAAGGCTATAGAACCCAATCTGTCCTGTTATTTAACCCATAACTGGAAGGAAGAGACGGATACCTTTCCCAACGGCATTTGTGCATAAGTGAATGCAAGAAATTCAACTGAAATTCGAACTCGGGTCCAAGCTTGCTTGTTCCAAGCAGATATTCACTGCACCACAACGCACAACTTTCACTAGTATTCGTAAAATCCTGAGAAAGTTACGCGTATGTGTAGTGGTATTTGAAAGGCCATTGAAATTTTTTTTTAATCATTGCTTTCACGTTTATGTTTGTTGAGCTTTTGGTTCGTGCAATGTTTTTTGATTCATAAATCCTAACTACATCTTTTTAAAAATTTGATCCAATCAGGTGCGATCAATTCCTTCATTCACTTTTATTGCTTCTCCTCTTCTCTCTTTTCTTCAGCATCTTCCTTATTCTTATCTCTCTTCTTCTCTCCATTACTTCGGATGATTTTTCTTCGTCTTTCCTCGTATATATACGCACTTTCTCTAGTCTCATCTTCTTCTTCTTCTCTCGTTCATCTATTTACGTATTTCTATTTTTATCCACCCCTGTCTGTCTGTCTGTCTGTCTCTCTCTCTCTCTCTCTCTCTCTTTATATACATTTATCCTCTTCCTTTCTCTGTTATCATTTTACATTTCATCTCTCTATCTCTCTATCCTCGTCATCTTTTCTCTCTGACTCTCTTTCTTCCTCTTTTCTCTCTCTTTCTCTCTCTATATTCGTTACTTTCTCTATTTTTTTCCCTTCGATATTTCTCCCCATCTTTTTATCTTTGAATCCTCTTCCGAGCTATTTCTCACTCTCATTTCTATTATTTACCTCTCTATATATTTCTCTCTCTCTCTCTCTCTCTCTATATATATATATATATATATATATATCGAAATAAAAGTGTGTAGCCTAATATTACTAGACATTCTAAAAATGTCTAAAAGACATTACTATTCAAACCAGTTTGAAATATGCACCTGATGATTTCATAGCGCATGAAACTCCGAGTCGTGCCATAGACGTAGTGTAATGTGTATATTTATTAATATATATATAATAGAGATCTGTTCATACATTGAGCACTGTTTTATTAACACCTGAATAATAATACTATATATGTGTGCATCCTTATATGCATATCTATTATTTTACGTTCCTATATATATATATATATATATATATATATATATATATATATATATCCGAGTAAATATAGAATGAGGAGAGAAAAAAGAAAAATTTTTCCGTCCAAAATATTAATTTAAAACAGTGCTCGATATATGATGTATAGAGCAGTGAATATTTATTATAAATTATGTTTTAGAACATGTACATAATTTCTTCTATATATGTCCTCTTCCCTACAATCATATGTTTGTTTCAGTGTTTGGATTTAAACACTTCCTCAGGGGAAATAAAGGTTTGGAATCATTCTCTGTTTATATTTGGTTCGTTGTCGTGGGGTTGGTTGGGGTTATTGGTAATTAAGTGAATGTCTCGTTTTGATCGTTAGACTTTTGAGGAATTTGGTGTGTAAGTGTGAAATTGTTGATTAATGATATTATCTGTTGGAATGTATGTTTTATCTTTTTATCGGTTGGGTATATCTTTTGGTTAGGATTTCTAACAGGGCACTGTTGAGTGGTCATTTTTATGGTTGGCTATCATTTAATTGGTTGATGTCTGCTGTTAGTGGACCTAATTCATGTACTTACTTTGATCCTGTGTCTAGGTTTTCATAGACGTGATAGAGATGGGGTGTTTTTTCTTTCCAATTTAGATTTTTTCGGTAAAAAAAAAAATGTATATATATATATATATATATATATATATATATACACACACACATATACCCCTCTTATTCTCTTTCTTCCTTCTTTTTCTTTCTCATCTCCTTCTTTTCCTCTTTTTTCTTCTTTTTACTTTTATTCAAGTTTGGAGTATAATTGTATTTAGGCGAAGTTATTTCAAGAAATCTAAATTTGTATTTTTTGGGAAGTAAATGCGAATTAGCGTTTTATCAGTTTTTTGTATAAAGTTGTATGTTTAATCTTAATTTTAAGTTTAGAGGGTCGGTTTTTTTCTTTTAATTTCTCTTTTTCTCCTTTTTTTCTATAAATTATCGTTTGGAATCTTATTTATTTCTTTTAAGTTTTTATATATTTTATTTATTTAGATATTTTTGCGAGCATTAGATCTTATTTTAAGGATTTATTACATCGATTGTTCTGTAGCAATTTTTATCTTTTATAATAATAAAAATATTTATTCAAATTCCCAGTATTTTTGAGGGGGTGATTGTAGGGTTACATCTTACGTGTGCTTACAGTTTATTTTTGTGTATGATATAATTACTCTGAAGTAGTATATTTAATCTTGATTTTGAATATATGAATTTTGATTCTTTTTCAAGTTTGGGAGCCATTTATTTAATTTTGATTTTTCTAGTACGGAATATTTTTGTATTTAAGTAAGGTTATTGTGTTAAGTAAGGTTATTGGTGTAGGCTTTAGTGATAGACCTTCCTTTAAGGATTTATTGGATCGATTTTTTTCTATAGCATTTTTTATATTTTATAATGAGGATATCAATCGAACTCTTTGTATTTCTTAGCATGATTGTAGGGTTAAGTCCCTAATGTGCTTGCAGTTTACTGTGGTTTCGTGTCTCTGATTAGAGGGCTTGTTACTATTTATATATTTAAGGAGCTTCAATCAATCAGTTAATTTCAAGCTGGGACATAAATATTGTGCAAGGGGTTACGTAGGGGAAAGTGATTGAGAAAGGGTGGTTAGTTATAGGAAATGTCGGACGGAGACGAATGAGAATACCAAGGATGAGGGTTAGGTAGATGAGAAGAGTGTTTGAGAGAATGGATGCGAGTTAGTGTGATAAGAGGTATCTGTTGACCTTACATTTAAATTCCTCTAGACTGTAGCTGTCGGGGAAGCAAGTATATAGAAGGGAATTCCACAGGTGGGAAGTACGAGAAAAGTAGCCTTTAGAGTAGAAATTGCGGTTACATCTTATCTGTTTCACTGTAAAAGAGTGAGACCTAGTTGCTAATCTAGTATCTCGTCCAAATTCATACCTAGGGGGCACCAGTGATCTAAGTTCATCGGAGCAGAAGCCGTGAAAGTATTTATAGAAGAGGCACGGGGAAGCCACATCTCGCCGGTGAGAGAGTGACTGCAGCCTGGCTGCCAAGTCTTTCTACGTCTTTTTTCCTTGAGACTGTAATATTCTCCAATATGACTTTTTTTTTACTTTGATTAAGAATATAATCATCATCATCGTGTCTCATGACCGGGTGTGGTCATAGAGTGGGGTCGTAGGGTCTGTTCTCATCTGAATACCTGAACAGTTCCCTCCATGTGTCTCAGCTCAAATCGAATCAACAAAACTGTCAACACATTTTTACTTTTATGTGCCCCCTTTACTGACTGATGTTGATCCTTTTTCCTTTTGACGCAAGGATGTGTGGAGTAGTGCAGTGGATATCGACTCGGAATGACAAATCGGGGAGCTGAGTTCGAATTCCTGTTGAATTCCTTGCATTCACTTACGCGCAAATATCCTTTGGAAAGGTATTAATCCGTCACTTCCCTCCAGTTATGGGTTAAATAACAGAACAGATTGGGTTCTGTAACCTTGGCTGGAAACCAGTCTACCGCAGAAAGCAATGGTAACCTACTGCCCAGTTAGTCATGTCTCTTTCGAGACATGATCGCCCAAGCGCGTATCACGTATGGCACTTAACAGACTGACTGAATGACTGTTGACGCTGGATACGAGGTTCTCTAACTGAATAGATTAAATACAAAAAATAATTGTAACAATTTTTAGATATTTTTATCGTGTCGGTTATATTCAAGAGATTATATGTAAATAATATATCCATACCATCAAAGCTATTTTACATTGACTATTATCCATCTATCAGGACGTAGGCGATCTCCCTATCCCTTGTAGCTCTTTAACACCCTTTCTTATGTTACCCCACACAAACCCTGCTCTGTTGTCGATTTACTCAAGCCCATGAAATATGTCTCTTTCCCTCTATCCGTTCTGCGAGCATCAGATTCTCCAAGCCCTCCTTCCTTATTACATATCCCAAAAACTTTCAACTGTTTTTTCCTGGTGTTAAATATCAGTTTCCTTCTCGTGTGCATATTTTCTCCAAAACCTCGTCGTTACTCACATGTTCGATCCATGGTATCCTCAGCTTCTTTCTGTAGAACCACATTTCGGTTGCTTTAATTCTTTACCTTCATCTTTGATAAAATTGTCCAGCATTCGCTACCATATTCAAGAATAGACATCACATAATAAACCAATACTCTCTCCTTTGTTTCCAACGAAATTTCCCTTTCTCTCAATACTATACTCAACTTTGGAAAGCGTCATTGGTCGGATCTCAGTGTCGCACTTTCCATCTTCTGTTAGAACATTTCCCAGGTACGAAATTCTTGTATTTGCTTTATTTTAGTATCGCCGGCCTGTAGTTGGCTTTTTGGGCGCCTCATTTTACTGATGACCATGCATTCATTTATTTTGTGGCTTATATGTTGTCCTTTCTTTCCACTTTCTTTAACTACTTCCTGTAGGATGGCTTGTAGTTTCCTTTCTGTGTCTCCTATCAGCACTGTATCATCTGCATATCTTATATTGTTCAGAATGTGGCCACTAATGACAAATACTGGCAGGAATTTTAGAGCTATCAGCATTTTAAACCTATTGCTGTATAGGTTGAATAGATCTGGCGAAAAGACACATCCTTGTCTTACACCTTTTTCTGTCTTTGTATATCTGCAAAACGCGTTTCCTGTGTAGGCGGTTTTCTACCAGTACATCTCCTTGATTATTCTGATGTCTTCCCGAATATGTTCCTAAAGAGAGCAAACCAATGTCTTCTTCTAATAGAAAATTTATGGTCTGTTGTTACAAAATGCCCTGGCCAGGACCAGAATGCTCATCGATTGACCGGAGTGCCTCGTGGACGTGTTATTCTAACAGTGAAGGATTGCCTTTGTTTAGATTTTGAGTTTTCTTTTTTATGTGCCGTGTCCGTTCAGGATGTAGGCGATCATGAACCTTCACTTACCCCTATCCCTTGTTACTCTTAACACTTTTCCCTTTGGTATCTCTACCAAACCCTAATCCGTCATCCACTTACTCAAGCACATCAAGAATGTCTCGCGTTGCTTTCCCTTGTCTCTATTTCTTTCTATCCGTCCTATGAGTATCAGATTCTCCAAGCCCTCCTTCCTCATTATGTCCCAGAAACTTCGATTGTCTTTTTCTGAAGATAAACATAATTTTTTGTTAAGTATACGTTTCCTTTTCGTTTCTATTCTTTCCAAAACCTTTTCGTTGCTCACATGTTCAGTCTATGGTATCCTGAACTTCCTTCTGTAGAACCAAATTTATGTTGCTTCGAGTTTCTCTTTCATCTTTGAGAAGATTGTTCAGCGTTCGCTACCATAACAGTCGAGTACATTTTTTGGTTTCCAACGAAATCTTCCTGTCTTTATACTCTGCTTAGTTTTTTAAAATGCATCTTTGGCCATGCCAATGCACCTTCGGATCTCAGTGTCGCATTTACCGTTCTCTGAACCCTTACTAGGTATTTGAATTTATGCACCTGCTTGATTTTAGTATCCCCTAAATGTAGTTGGAATTTTTGGGCTTCTCTTTTTACTGATGACGATGCATTCAGTTTTCTTGTATTATATGCTTAGTCCTTTCATAACCGCTTTCCTTTGCTACCTTCTGTAGAAGGTTTTGTATTTTCCTTTCTGTTTGTGATATCACCTGCGTATATAATATGTTGTTGAGATTGTGGCCACCAATGGTAAACCCTGGCAGTCTTCTAGTTCTTTCAGAATTATTTTGCTGTTCAGGTTGAACAGATCCGGTGAGAAGACACATCCTTGTCTTACACCCCTTTCTACTTTTGTACATAAATCCAAAACGGTACGAATTTAACAGACACTCGTAAGAATTCTGAAACGTTGATGCGCTTCCTACATTCGAGTTTGAGAGACCGGCTAAGCCCACAGTGGTGAGCGGAAGCTGAGCCAACGTGTGACATGCGCTCTTGTGACGTTATTCCTCCCGATGACTCTTAGAATAGAAACTGTCACGACTCTCTCCTAATAAAGCAAATAGAGAAAAGAAATACTCCTTTTCTTTTGATAAGATTTCATGTAATAGAGTAGGGGACCAAAGACGACACAGAATGCAACATCATCATTAAAGAAATGTATATAAAAATGGAAAACATTATTCAAGCAAAATAATCACCAGATGGTATTTGTTTTAACACCGATTTCAGTACGATCACCGGCGTTAAGCAAAGCCAATCCTGGGCGGTGCTTGGATGGCTGACAGCTTAGGAATGCTAGGTACTGTAAGCTTGGGTATGTAGGTAGTGTGAGAAATATTGGATAGGTATTGTCAATCGAAGAGCTGTGTTCCAATTCCGGTTGGGTTCGTTATATTCACTTACGCTTCAATACCCTTGGGAAAGGTATGAATCTCCTCCAAGCTATAGACCAATTCAGTCAGTTAAGTGCCATATGTGATACACACTTGGGCGATCTTTCGAGACATGACTGACTGGGCAGAAGATTACCCCGCAGTAGGTTGCCATTGCCTTCTGCGGTAGACTGGTTTCCAGGCAAGGTTATAGAACCCAATCTGTCCTGTTATTTGACTCATAGCTAGAGAGGGGGGTGATGTATTATATTATCTAATAGTAATTAGTGGGTGATCAGTTTATTAATTCATAACAGTATAAAACTAATCCCCCACTTTATGCCCAGTAGAAGCCTTAATCATGTTTTAAATTATTATATTAAGTCAGTCAATTAAGTGCTATACATGATACACGCTTTGGACGATCATGTCTCTTTCGAGACATGACTGACTGGGCAGAAGATTATCCCGCAGTAGGTTGCCATAGCTTTCTGTGGTAGACTGGTTCCCAGCCAATGCTATAGAACCCAATCTGTCCTGTTATTTGTTTCATAGCTAAAGGAGGAAGAGAGGTATTATATTATTCAGTAGTAATTATTGGGGGATCAGTTTATTACATCATAACAATATAAAACTGATTTTTTTCGTCGTAAACTGAATTTTAAAAGCTAAATAAGTTCTCTGAGTAAATGGCATCATGGCTGAGACTAAGAACTACAATTATATCTACTTAGAGCCAAACCCGAAGCAAAAACTAAAATAAAAGGGGTGAAATAAATAGACATACAGGCAGATAAACAGACACACGCACAAACATCTTGCCTTTCATATATATATATATATATATATACATATATATATATATATATATATATATATATTATCGATTTTCCGTACTATTGTAAGAACTGCAACCTTGAAACTTCTGAATATCGTTTCTTATGTCTTTGTCTATGAGTGTATCCAATTTGATTAAAATCGGACCACTCCTTCTATAACCCGATTTTTTTTCGATTTTCAATATTTATCGGAGGTACCTTGACACAAAACCTAGCTAAGCCACTCGCAGACGCTTATAGTACAACTGTGTAAATTTTCAAGAAAATCGGTTCAGCCGTTTTGGAGTCTACAGGCAACGGACACACACACACACACAGATACACACACACACACACACACACAGACAAAGTTCCATTTATAAATAAGTTTAGATTAAAAAGGTTTTTGTGGCATCTTTTGAATTCAATTATAAAGTTTTGTTTAATTTTGTTTGGATTTTTAAAAAAAGCAGGCTGCCCCAGAAGAAATTATTAAATTTTAATTAGGATATGTACTATAAACTGGAATCATACGTGGTATTGTTCAATATATCTATATCCTGAAAATGTTACCAACATCTCTTTATTTTGTTTTCTCTTTCTCGTTTTGTTTAATTTCTTCACTATCTCTCTTAATCCTGAGTCCTTTTCTTCCTCATTTTTTTTTGTGGGGGGGGGGGGGTACTTCTTCCTATTTTTTTTTTGACTTTTTAATGTTCAGTTAAAAATATTTTAGTAATTCATTTAATTAAAGCATTTTTTCAAGGAGAGATTTTTCGACTGCTTCCACAGTCGGCCTGCAGTGAGTCGGCCGGCGGAACAATTGGATTCTATCTTTGGCTTTCCGTCATGTAGCATCATCGTCAATAGCGATCGTGTGGAATTAGTGAAAGGTAAAAACAAAATTGAGATAGGACGAACGAAAGAAGGCGAAGGAAACTGAAGCAAAAATCTCTTTTGGGTCGAGAGGAGGTCGGCCGAGAAAAGAGAGGAGAAACATAATTTTATAAAATAGGTAAACCAACGGAGGTAGGAAGGTAAGTAAATAGACAAAAACACACGCACATAAAATAAACTAACCTTTAATAAAGAACCTATGCATAGTATACCGAAGCATGCGCAATTTGTTTTCGATGTGCATGTGGCTGAACGGTTATCAACACGGGACAGATGTACGAGAGTTCAAATTCTGACCTGAATTGTTTCTTCTGCTTTAACGATTGCTTTTGAAATAGGCATGAATCCATCTAACCCTAGCTATTACTTTAATAGCGGAACAGACTAGATTTTTTGGCTTGTGTGATTACCAGACTGTTTTTGTGTGTTCCAAGTCTCCGTGCGTTGTGGTACAGTGGACATCGACTCGGAATGACAAATCGGGGTGCCGAGTTCGAATTCCAGTTGAATTCCTTGCCTTCACTTACGTACAAATACCCTTGGAAAAGGTATTAATACATCTCTTCCCGCCAGTTATGGGTTAAATAATAGAACAGATTGGGTTCCTTAGCCTTAGCTGGCAATCAGTCTACCGCAAAAAGCAATGGCAAGTAGGCAACCTACTGCGGGATAATCTTCTGCCCAGTCAGTCATGTCATGTATCGAAAGAGATATGACCTCCTAAAGCGCGTATCGTGTCTGGCACTTAACTGACTGACTGAATATAATAGTTGAAAACATGATTAGGGCTTCTACTGGGCATAAAATGGGGCATCAGTTTTATATTTTTATGAAGTAATAAACTGATCACCCACTAATTACTACTTAACCCTCTAGAGCCATTCGTATCATATTTGATACAGTATGAAAACAAGTCTTGAAAGAAATATTTTCCTGAAAAATTTTTTAAGAGAAATATTTTATAAATTTCAAATGAAAGCAGTACTGACTGCTCAGTCAATGAATATCAAATGTTTCCTTATAGGGAAATACCAAATGTTTCCTTATAGGGAAATACTGTATCAAATATGATACGAATGGCCCTAGAGGGTTAATAATATAATACATCTCTTCCTCCTCTTGCTATGAGTCAAATAATAGAACAGATTGGGTTCTAAACCTTGGCTGGCAACCAGTCTACCGCAGAAAGCAATGGCAACCTACTGCGGGATAATATTCTGTTCAGTCAGTTATGTATCGAAAGAGACATGATCGCCCAAAGGCGCGTATCACATATGGTACTTAACTGACTGAAGTCACTTTTAGACGTGGCTGATCACGGCTACCTCCAACTCCCTAATCTTTGCACTTTTAGCAAATGTTGAAAGTAGGTTACTTGTTATTTAAAGCCCCTCTTTCCTTTACTGTATCTTGTGAGTATCAAATTCTCCTAACCCTCTTTCCTCATTGTGTGTCCCAGAAATGGGAACTGTCTAATTCTTAGTATAAATTTTATCTTTGTTTACATTTTCATAAAATCTTTCTTTCTCACATATTCAGTCCATGGTATTTCCAGCGTTCTTCTATAGTCCTGGGTATGACGATAAACTACATCTGGCAGCAAGCGCTTTGACCAGGAGGTTTTGAGGAGCGTAGAGCCACCTCTTAACTGTTGTTGCTTCCACGTCTACCTTGACCCGAGGTGATAAGATCCCAGCTATGGGTAAATAATGAACCACAAACAAAATCCTATAAAAATATAGAAATACAAGCAACACATTTTTATACAAAAAATTTTAACATTATGTACAGACTAAAAGATTTTAGCAAATCTGTTTAAAATACAACCAAATAACCACCAAGAAAGAATTTAATAGCATTAATATATATAATATTCTGCAATTTTTTAAAGGAATCAAACTGTTTTTTCTAAATAAAACTGCAATAAAATTACAACCTGAAACACAAATATCATCACCTCTAGTAATTATATCCACACAAACATGTATAGGCACAAAAGCTGAGTATCATCTACCATGCATTCAATTGTGAAAGCAGAATAACATTTTTATTACTTCAAAGCTTTCTAGAAAATTAAATTTCGGTATTAAATGACCCATAAGTAGTTGATGTGCCATTAAGACACATATCACCACCTATAGTAATTATGGCCACATAAACATGTATAGGCACAAAAGATGAGTATCATCTACCATGCATTCAATTGTGAAAGCGGAACAACATTTCTATTACTTCCAAGCTCACAAGAAAATTTAATTTCGGCATTAAATGACCCATTAGGAGTTGGTGTGCCGTTAAACAGAGAAATAATTCAATCTATATAACTACATCTTTGCTGTCTCCTCTTCATCTTTGGCGAATATGAATTCACTATCAAATAAGAGAATTCGTGTTATATAAAAAAAAATTCGTATTATATAGAATTCGTGTTATATTGACCCAAAAAGACAGCTGACATTTCAGTCAAACATTGTGAGGAAAAAGGTATGGAGAATTTGACACTCACATGACATGCTGAAAAGAAGAGGAACAGAGGGAAACATATATTAACCTAACAAGTTTGTGCAAATAAATGCTAATACAGTCCCTGGAGGTGAGGGAAGAAAACATTGCTTAGAACCATGGGGATAGGAAATAGTGGAGAGTAATGATTGCACACTTTCTGAAAAGACATTTCAAATTAAATATCTTCAGGTCTCCTCCTGAAACATTATCTAATTTATTTTATTTTATCCTTCTTTATTTGGAACTGATAGGCTTTCTATTATCCGGTTCACACTTCTTTGAACAGGAGTAGAGTTCTATCCCTAGCTTCCTGCTAAGAATTGGATCTCCAGTTCCTTCTAATACCCACTTCCACGTTGTACTTCTAACGTTTCGATTGAAGTCTGAAATGTTCTTCACTAATTAAATCTTGATCTTTTCAAGCCTAGAGTTATTTATCTTTCCTGCAGAGCCCCCCAAAAGACTTACGTTAATAAAACACCACACAGTAGCCTCCTAGCTTTAGTGGCTCTTGGGCCGTGCATTAAATGAAAATTAGTAAAAACAAAAAAAGTAAATAAAAAACAAAATGTTAAATTTAAAAAAGTAAAAAAGTTATCAACTGATCATAACTTTGAATTACTACATAATAATTGATGACACGGGTCTTATAATAACTCGTGTTAAGTGACCCCCTTAAATTTCTATGTGCCATATAGCTTCAGAACGTACTCGATTATGACTCTCTACAATCATCTATCATTTGTATTCGTTAACAATGTGTGTCTCTTTTCCAAGTCGACCGCCTTCAGTTACGCCATTTATTAACACGTCCGCTAGGTAGGTGACCCACTGCATTTCCTTATCACTTCTGCCTCGATATGGCTTGTGAATGTCAAATTCTTCTAGCCCTCATTAATATCCTAACTGGAAAAAATATATATCAAATTTTATATTTGAAAACAATCTATTAATAAAAGAAAAGACAAAAATTAAACCGCAATTTTAAAAGCATGACCAGTGATCATAAAGTAGGGGTTCAATTATTTTGTTATAAAGTGATGACTGGAAATATATATATATATATATTAACGAAACTTGGTTATAAGCAACCAACAATTTGTAATGAATTATATATATATGTGTGTGTGTGTGTGTGTGTGTGTGTGTGTGTGTGTGTGTGTGTGTGTGTGTGTGAAAAGTGTATGTATATAATTATAAATATCATTATATATATATATGTGTGTGTGTGTGTGTGTGTGTGTGTGTGTGTGTGCAATTTGTTATATATATTATATTGTTTACATATTATATATGCGTGGTACTTATTTAAAAGCGCTTAGTTTTTTCAGAGGTCATGTCATCTTAGACGGTTAAAATAACTTCAAACGGATACTACCCATATTTGGAACTGGACTCTATTTCTCTTCTTTCCTTCCCCTTATATTTATTGTCATTTATTTATTTGTTTGTAATCTTATGTTTATTATTATTATTTATATTATGTTCCCTCTTCATTTTAAGAAAACGTTCATTCCGGCAGAAATTTTATGCCAGATGGAGGAAATATTGTAAAAGAGTCTGATGATATGAGCTAATTAAGCTCATTGAAATGAACTATAGTTTATAACTAATATGACGTGTTGAGTTTTCATTTATAAACCATATATATATATATATATATATATATATATATATATATATATATATATATCTGTTAGAAGTAATAGGTTCCATTGTCATATTTGGGAAGGATATTAGAAACTCCAAAAATGATTTTGGAAGCAAACCGCCTGACAATGAATTTAGTAAATATCTGTCAGTTAAGTGTCATGAGCAACACACGCACAGGCGATCAAGTCTCAAAAGAGACATGCCTGACTGGGAAGAATATTTTCTTGCAGGAGGTTGCCATTAATTTGACTAATCGGTCCTGTAATTTAACCCATAGCTGAAGGGAGGATAGTCGGATTAATAGCTTTCCTAAGGGTATTTGCGCAGAAGTGAATGCAGCAAGTTCCACTTGAATTCGAATCGGCTCACCAATCTCTCGTTCCGTGCTGATATTCGCTACACCACCCACGCACATTAGTATATATACAAAATTAGAAATGAGTGTAAGACTAGGCCATGTTTTCTTACTGGATTTATCGTATACAGTGCGGAAATTCTGAGAAAATTAGAAGTCGTACAAGGACTGATCTCAGACAGCCACAAACTAAGCAATTCATTCAGTGCTAATTCATGAAGGTGAAGCATGGATTAAGTCAAGCAGCAGTGACTTTGATGTACCCCAAGGATCTTTTGATGGAGCAGAGGTTGTAGAACTGGTAGGAATATATATATATATATATATATATATATATATATATATATTATTGAGATATGCAGATGACACAGACACAGAAAGGAAACTATAGGAACTCCAACAGAAGATAGTAAAGGAAAGCGAGAAGAAAGGACTAAGCACCAACTGGAGGAAGATAGAATGTACGACTCTCAGCAAAAAGGAAAAGCCCAATAAGCAAGTTACAAAACTGTAGATATCAAAATCAAACAAGTACAACAATTTAAATATCTAGGAAGTGACACTGAAATCGAAGACGCATGGGAACAGAAAAAAATGCCTCTAAAAGCTAAGCAAAATATTAAGAAACACAATAACTAAAAAAAAAGAAAAGCGTACTGAACTGTTATGTAATATTTGTCTCTCTGCAGACACTGAATACTGGACAATTTACTCGCAGATGAAAAAGAGAAATGTCGTTCTACAGAAGGATACTAAGAATATCATGGACTAAACATGTGAACAATGACAAAGTTTTAGAGAAAATAGAAAGAAAAAGTAAATTTCATGCATAACACCAGGAAAAGACAATTAAGATTTATAACGGACTTAGTGAGGAAGAAAGACAGATGGGAAACAACCTTGACATAGAAAAATGACGCATGACCTACCTGACGAACTTCAGTAAATGGATGGCAGAACAGGATGCAGAAATAATAACAAAAAGACAAAATTTATTAAGAGCTACAAAGGACAGAAAGTTGTGAAGAGCCGTGATTACCCACATCTTGAATAAACACGCAAAGGAGAATATAATTGGAACTCATTCTAATAACTGTAAGAATTTAACAAAATATCAAATTCCTATTATAGATCACTTTTTATAAGCTTAAGGGCAGCCAAAAATGCCAAATACAGGTCGGGTATACCAGAATCAAGAAGGTACAATAATTTAAATACCTGTAAAGACGGAAAGTGCGACACAGAGATCCGAAGACGAATTGGCATAGCGAAGGAAGCATTCCAGAAGTTGAGTAAATTATTAAGAAACAGGACAATTTTGCTAGAAACAAAGAAGATAGTACTGGATTGCTACGTGCTGCCCGTCCTTCAATATGGCAGTGAATGCTGGACAATACCATCAAAGATGAAAGAAAAACTTGAAGCAACTGAAATGTGGTTCTATAGAAGGATGCAGCAAATGTCATAGATCGAGTATGTGAGCAATGATGACGTCTTGGAAATGATGGAAACAAAAAGGAAATTAATACTGAGCATCAGAAAGAGACAGCTGAAGTTCCTGGGACACGCAATGAGGAAGGAGTGCTTGGAGAATCTGATACTAGCAGGCTAGATAGAGGAAAGGAGAGACATGGGAAAGCAACGGATAACATATTTGAAGGACCTAATCAGGTAGATGACGGAACGAGGATTGTATGGTGTAACAGGAGAAGTCGTGTTCAGAGCCACCATGGATAGGGAAACGTGAAAGGCCATGATCGCCTACGTCCTGAAGTGACAGGGCTCATAGAAGAAGAAGAAGATATTATACTCTGCGCAATAATTATGTTTTTTCTACCTTAGTAAGCACACAGACATATCAGAGACGCTACATGTTTTCAGTAACAAAAAGAAACAGACAATGATAAAATTGTTTAAGGTCTCTTGTTAATACCTCATAAATAATGGACTATTCCATTTTGATCGAGTATAAAGACGGAAAAGACATATCAGAAACGCTACTTGGTTTCAGTGCAAGAAAGAAAGAAGAGAAAATAAAAGTGTTTAAAGTCTGTTTCAGTGGAATGGAAAAATTGTCAAATTTAATTTTTTCATTTCTATACACATCGTAAAATAACGACCAGCATTCATATTTATGATTTTTATTGCAATATTTTGCTAAAATTGTTAAGCTCAAATATTTAATCATAAGATGGAGGAATTTCTACGGACAATAAAATCATTGTCATAGAACTCTCAAGGAGCGTTTTCGATCATTAACTGAAGAATTAAGATTCTTCAGAAAACTGAAATATTCACGTGTAGGTCTAGTGATAATAATAATAATAATAATAATAATAATAGTAAGAAGAAGAAGAAGAAGAAGAAGAAGAAGAAGGAGGAGGAGGAGGAGGAGGAGAAGTAGGAATGGACATAATTTATATAGCCTGATTCTTTTCGATATTAAAAAAAGTGTTTTGACGTCTGTACATTTGTTTGCATCTATAAATATCCTTCGAATGTACATTAAGAAATCGATGAGGCTTTGTAAATATTACATTGCAAGATAATTAAGTAATAGAATTGTTTCTATTTTGGCAAATACTATTTTATATATATATATATATATATATATATATATATATATATATATATATACTTTTTGGAATACAGACGTATACATAGCTGCCTAGACGAGGTTTCAAGTATGTAATTATGTCAAAATACACAAGATTATAGGTATCTTATTTTGTGAGTTTGTACATAGTTACCTCACAAGATACATGTTTTATTGCCTGACTTGTAGAGGATGTGTGTGTGCGCGTAATATATATAATCATATTTAAATATATGTGTAATTGTGTCTATATAGCTTTATATTTTTAAACAATGACATTATTTCCATTTACTATAAATATAGCATTTAGTGTGTACATATGTCGAATGTCATTTTCCCCTTAAGCATTGTTCGTCTTGGGCATGAAAATGTAATACATCTGGTAGCAAGGTTTCTGACAAGGAACATTTGAGGAGCACAGAGCCACCTCTTGATTACTATTGTTCCTAGGGCCACCCTGACCAGGGATGGTAGCACCTGATAGTGTCCCTGCTACGGGCAAATAGGAAACCAACAAACAATACATGAAAATATCAAAATACATTAGAAATATTACCAAAAATATACTTTTATATTAAAAAAAAATACAAAATTATCAGCAATTTATTATTGAAAAAAAAAACATTTTCTTAAGTTACCAAAGCTCAAAAGAAAAGAAAATTTTGTCATTAAATAAGCGATTAGAAGTTGAGTATCAGTTAAACAAATCAAATTACACCAAACCTTAAACAGTTAAATAATTGTCTCTTGGCCGTGGAATATTAATGTGAAATGACATTGAAATCAATAATTATTTAGCTGGTGGACATTAATTTCAATGTTTAAAGTAGTATGTGGCAAGCCTCTCGCTAATCTATAGCTACACCCAAGAAAACTTCTCGTGTGAACTACATTCCTTCATTTCATCAGGCATAACCTTCACAGCAAGGACCCGCCCTGCCACTTATTCTGGAGTAAACCACTCACATTCTTACCATATTCCATCGGTGAGAATGTTGTTTGGTTTGTTTTTATGGCATATCAAACTTGGCGGGTCATTTATTGCCAACTAAATTTGTATTTATTTATTACTGGTAATACCTTTTTCTTTCAACAATTTATTGTTGTTGTTTTTTTATATAAATTTTGTGTCTAGTAATACATTTTTTCTTTTCGAGTATCAAGATTCATTGGGATTTGTTTTTAAGGGCAGGGTCCCCAAGTCCTACCCTGTTATTTAACCCATAACTGGAGGAAAGGGACGGATTAATACCATTCCCAAGGGTACCAATGCTTAAGTGAATGCAGGGTATTCAACTGGAATTCGAACTCGGCTCACCGATTTCTCTTTCCGAGCCGATATCCACCGCACCACAACGCACATCCGTCACTATACACTTACAACACCTGGTATTTCAAAGTGGTCACCCATCTCAGTACTGACCAGGCTCAATGTTGCTTAACTTCGGTGATCGAGCGAGAACCGGTGTATTCAACGTGATATGGCTGTAAGCCCGGTGAGAATGTAAGTTCCATTTGAATAGCTTCTTCCTGCGATCTACTGCTCCATGGAAAGGACTCCCAAGGGGATGTATCCCCAATTAATGCAATCTCAACCTGTTCCAATCCAAGTTTAACCGTTACCTTCCTAGGGCAATCATCTCTCTTCTTTCATTGGTACCCGGGCAGCATGAATTTACTCGTGCTAGTTGATTGACATCAAGCTCTTACCCTTTTACCGACGAAATAGTTTAATGTCTATTCTAACAGTTTCTTTTCTCGCACTTCGAACCTCTGAAACTCCCTGCCGTTTAATTGCCTCCCTAGTGATAAGAAAGTACTATAAAATAAACTGAAAGAAAACCGAATGCATGGCCATCAGCAAAAAGGGCAGTTCAATATGCCAAATACAGGTCGGGGATACTAGAATCAAGCAGGTACAAAAATTTCAATATCTGGAAAGTGTTATAACAGAAGACGGAAAGTGCGACACAAAGATCCGAAGGCGAATTGGCATGGCAAAGGAAGCATTCCAGAAGTTGAGTAAAGTATTAAGAAACAAGAAAATTTCGCTAGAAACAAAGAAGATAGTACTGGATTGCTATGTGCTGTCAGTTCTTCAATATGGCAGTGAATACTGGACAATATCTTCAAAAATGAAAGACAAACTTGAAGCAACTGAAATGTGGTTCTATAGAAGGATGTTGCGAATATCATGGATCGAGCATGTGAGCAATGATGAAGTTTTGGAAATGATAGAAACGAAAAGGAAATTAAAAGAGAGAGACCTGAATTTCCTGGGACATGCAATGAGGAAAGAGGTCTTGGAGAACCTGATACTAACAAGCCAGATAGAGGGGAAAAAAGACTGAGGAAATCAGCGGATAACATATCAGGTGGATGATGGAACGGGGGTTGCATGGTGTAACAAGAGAAGACGTGCTAAGAGCCACCAGGGATAGGGAGATGTGGAAAGCTATGATCGCCTACGTCCTGAAAGGATAGGGCACATATAAGAAGAATATATATGCTAACTATTTATAAGAAATTATGATGTGGATATAAAATGGAGGATCAATTCTATATTATAATCAATACATAAACTGATCCCTCATTTTATGGCCATGCTAGTTTCTATACATTTATATTCTAGACTTATGGGCTTGAGCTAGTGGATGGCAGAGCGGGGTTTGAGTGATATAACAGGAGAAGGCGTGCTAAGAGCCACCAGGGATAGGGAGACGTGGAAAGCCATGATCGCTTACGTTCTGAAAGGACAGGGCACAATGAAGAAGAAGAAGAGATCTACAATCTCCAAAAATTTAAATACAACGTCATTTCCCATATTCTATCTCCCTCCTGAATCCTATTATCCCATTGGCCTGCCGTTATTTCTTCGGTATACCTTGTACCCTGTTTTCTCTCTCTCTCTCTCTCTCTCTCTCTCTCTCTCTCTCTCTCTGTGTGTGTGTGTGTGTGTGTGTGTGTGTAGCATTCTTGCCTTCCTTGAGGTGATTATAAAAAAAAAGAATATACACCGCCAATGTTAAATCTATAGACACTTTTTTGCGATATGTACACGTTTTCTAATAAAAAAAGAATTTATTGAATATTTAAATTTTTCTGCTCGATTGAATTTGGTGTCTTTTATCTGTATTTTTCATCCTGACAAACATTCATTCTGTCTTACAATTGACGCTTAGTCCAATATTTTCACTTCGTTTTATACTTACCTGCCTACTTCTGTAGAATTATCTATAGTTCTTTTTCTGTGTTTGCTATCATCATGTCATCTGCATATCTTATATTGTTAAGATTGTGGCCGTCAAGAATGAAACCTGGTAAAACAAGATCTCGTCAATTTAAAGTTGAATTCAGTCAGTCAGTTAAGTGCCATACGTGATACGCGCTTTGGGCGATCATGTCTCGAAAGAGACATGACTGACTGGGCAGAAGATTATCCGCAGTAGGTTTCCATTGCTTTTTGCGGTAGACCGTTTGCCAGCCAAGGCTATAGAACCTAATCTGTCCTGTTATTTGACTCATAGCTAGAGGGGAAGTGATGCATTATATTATTAAATAGTAATTAGTGGGGGATCAGTTTATTACTTTATAACAATATAAGACTGATCCCCCACTTTATGCCCAGTAGGAGCCTTAATCATGTTTTCAACTATTATATTCAGTCAGTCATTTAAGTGACATACGTGTTACACGCTTTGGGTGATCATGTCTCGAAAGACTGACTGGGCAGAAGATTATCCCGCTGTAGGTTGCCATTGATTTCTGCGGTAGACTGGTTGCCAGCCAAGGCTAAGGAACCCAATCTGTTCTATTATTTAACCCATAACTGGCGGGAAGAGACGGATTAATGCCTTTCCCAAGCGTATTTGTGCGTAAGTGAATGCAAAAAATTCAACTGGAATTCGAACTCAGCACCCCGCGCTCGAACTTGGCATCCCGTTCAATTAGCTAGATGTAACCAGAAGCTCTATTCCAACAGTTTCTTTTTTTTCGCACTTCTCGCTTGTGAAACTCGATTCCAGCTCCATGCTTTTACATCATCTGTGATCTTTAAAATTTAAATTGCATTCGTTATCTGCTGTCTTCCTGATAAAGCTTCTACTGTTCCCGCTCCCTAATAATGGTTTTTGTTCCCTAATTCTTTCACATCCAGTAACACCTTATGTCTTAGTGGCTTTACTCTCTTGCTTAGGGTAAATTAGATTTTAAAAAAACTTGAAATTGTTTCATAGTCGACTCACTTTAATAGTTAAATTATTCCTATGAAAATATATATCCCTACCTTTCTGTTTTTCATTATTTTCTGATTACACTTTCTATCTGTGTGTTGGCAGTTTGCTTTTGGTAAAAGTTCTGGATTGCACTATTATCCTTCCCAAATATATCACCCCTAGCCAGCGGTTCGAACGGTTCTTTGTGGCGTACATTATCAAAAGCTTTTACCTAATCTATAAAACATACGAAAGATATAATGTCTTTCCTTTGCGAACAGGTAGAGAAGCCATATTTTCCTCAGCCTTACCCGATACAGACAGGTTTGTCTTCAGTCGATATAAGAACAGTATTGATGGCTCAAAGGGTTTATAGAACTGAAGCTCGTGGATAGATTCAATGTGAGCAATCGAATGGAAAAGGTTATGGCGTCAAGAAGACCCTTGAATATTTTCGGTCTGTGTTGTGGGGATATTTAGAAGAATTACAACTTTAAATTTAAGGATTTCATGTCCCATGTCCAAGTAGTTCAGAATGAGGACACGTAATAAAAATCTGATGTAATGATGGATTCAATATTTTCCAAGGCCAAACAAATTTCATCATGCACCCTGAAAATAGATTCATATTACAGCACACCACTGCAAATGATCTAATCAGAGGAAACATAACGATCGATTACACTCTGTCACTCCAGTGGGCCTAAAACTCACGGTATGGTAAAAGAAAGTAAACTAAAGCAGTTGTTTCAATTAATTTGCACCAGGGTTTAATTGACTTATTTTTTAGTCTATGAAAGTGTTTATGCCAATATTAACAACGCACAATCATCATCATAATCTTCATCATCATCATCATCATTACCAATATCAACAGACCTATGGCTTGGTGTGGTTGTCCCACAACTGAACACCCGATCCGTTCCCTCCATGTATGATACCTGTAGAAATATTAATTCATGCTCTACGTGTCTTTAACAAGGAGCAAGGCCCACCCTCTTTAGGTCAAATTACAGCCGATGCCATCCAACTGGAAGGATCACTTTGGTCACAGACGGTTGCTTCTATCGTCCTATATGCCGTAGCAAGGCTTCTTGTAGAGAGACTGGAGGTTTTAGGAAGCGTTGAACCACCTCTGTGGATGTGCGTTGTGATGCAGTGGATATCGGCTCGGAACGAGAAATCGGGGAGCCGAGTTCGAATTCCAGTTGAATTCATTGCATTCACTTACGCGCAAATACCCTTGGGAAAGTTATTAATCTGTCTTTTCCTTCCATTTATGAGTTAAAATAACATGACAGATTGGGTTCTATAGCCTTGGTCGGCAACCAGTCTACCGCAGAAAGCAATGGCAACCTACTGCGGGATAATCTTCTGCCCAGTCAGTCATTTCTCTTTCGTGACATGATCGCCCAAGCGTGTTTCGCGTATGGCACGTAACTGACTGACTGACTGAACCACCTCTTAATTGATGTTTTCCAAGATCCCCCATGGCCTAGGGTGCTAGCAACTGTTAGGGTCCCAGCTATGTGCAACTAGTGAACCACCAAACAAATACAAACATTTTGAAATTATAAAAATACTTTCTATAATAAAAATATCAGCAATACATTAATATATAAAAAATGTTACAAACAATAGATATTTATATTAAAATTACCAATATTATCTATTTATAATGAAATTACCAAGAATACATTTTATCTCTAGTTGAAGGGATACAAAAAATTAGTCTAGGAAGCCCTCCCCTAATGATTTCTTGTTATCACTGCACTGATCACATACACAGCTATCAAATCCATTTTCCTCGACTGATCTTGGTAGCCGCTTACCGAACAAGGAGGTCTGTCCGCCCTTTGACATGTTTGTTTTAATCCTCTAGGGTGGCTACCCATCCACCTCGTCCGAGCAGAAAAATCATGTGGGTAACCAGTTTAGTTGCTAATGATACGCCCGTGTGGAAGATGGGTTGGGGCTACTACCTGTCGCATGGTCTAGTCACTAATAGACACTCTATATATACTATTATTGTAGTCTCTTGTATAATCTGGACCATTTGACAAGTGTTATCCGAAGCTATATCTACCTTTTTGTGCGTATATACTAGTTTGGCAGATGCCATTTGAAGGTTAGTACTTCATAAAAATTATTTTGGATTATTTTTTATTAGTGATGCCATCTATGTGTCGGGCTCGGGACTTATTGAGTGATTAGGTATAAACACATGTCACAAAATAAAATCTTTGTACTTGCCTTGATAAAGTTCTCTACAGGATGAAACACGTCGGCTAAGATAAGTTTTCCTTTTCTCCTTGAGTGTCTCTGTGTGTGTGTGTGTGTGTGTGTGTGTGTGTGTGTGTGTGTGTGTGTGTGTGTGTGATGGTTTCTCGAATATTATATCATGGCGTCAAATGGCTGAAGCTACCTTTGCATCTCTACCACAACTAAATCAATGTGTCAGTTCAATTATTCAGATAAATGTCCTGTTGAAAGATAATCATCTGAAGGGACCACGACATGACTATGCGACAGATACGGTAAAACAAGTTAACCGTTTTGATAACGAGGTGGTTATGTCTCCTGATATTTTATAATAGTGGTAATAGATATTTTATAAAGAAGATGATTTAAACTTCGTCAGAAAAACTGCCTGAACTGAAGAAAATTTGGTTTTATATATATGAGAAGTAAAGAACAAGTAAGAAAAAGTGTCTTTAATCTGACATGTTTCACTTTAAGAAGCTTCTTCAGAGACTTATTAAAAAGAATGTCTCATCAGCTAGTTAATAATGATGGTACCATCAGCTAGTTAATAATGATGGTACCATCACTATTAACTACTTGATGAGACATCGTTCTTTAAATATCGAAACAAAATGTACAATTTTGTAGTAGTTTGTAGCTTGCACATGTTCACAAGTAATAATATTAATTGTTTTATTTTTAAATTGAGCACTGTTTTAAGTTAATGTTTTAAACGTTGCAACTATTTTCTCCGTTCTTATTCACTTGTCCACGCGTGGAAATTAAAATCAAAATATGGAAAAGACCCAGACATAAAGTGGAGTATAGTAAAAACAGCTAAGCCTTACAACGGTGGCAAAATATGTAGACTGTGCCAGGAAGAAAATTTAGAGATTATGTTATTCCCAAACAAAAACGAACTATTTAATGAAAGAACGGAAATTATGACTAAAAAATACCTCTTAGGTTCATACAACCATGGATGAAAACGTTATAATTCCTTGTAATTTTTTAAAAAATGCGCGTTCAAAAATTCCCTGCCACATGAGCCTTCAAAAAAAAAAAGAAGAACACCGTGACGGGAGCGTTCTTAAAAAAAACAATAAACGGTAAAATCATTTATTGAAAATCACCTGAAGACACCACTCATAAAGAGAGAGAGAGAGAGAGAGAGAGAGAGAGAGTGTGTGTGTGTGTGTGTGTGTGTGTGTGTGTGTGTGTGTGTGTGTGTAGTAATATTCTTATTATTGGAGTTTAAAATAAAAACGTTTTTTTTTTCGCAAAACAAGACCTGTTGCATTTCCGTGCATTATATCGAACACTTCATCAAAAAATATACTATGTATCGAGCACTGTTAAAAAGTAAATGCTACGAACTGTAGAGTGTTATTCCATTAGTTCTTGCTACCACTAATATATATATATATATATATATATATATATATATATATATATATAATAAAGACTGTTAAAAAATTTCGTTGGTCTTCAACCAAACGTATGGGTGTTAGGATATGTATGTGGGTATGTGTGTGGGAAGGGGAAATGTATTTGTGGGGGTGTATGTTTAAAGATGTACGTGTGGATTAATTAATTATATATTAATTAATATATGTGGATGGGTGTATGCAGTAACAAACATTCATCGATTGATTCGTTTTATACAGCTTATATATATATATATATATATATATATATATATATATATATATATATATATGAATATTTATTATAAATTATATTTTAGAACATGTACAATTTTTTTTATCCACTACAAAGTGTACATTTTGTTTCGACATTGAAGTTACAATGTCTCATCAGGTGGTGTGGAAAGGAATGGAAAGCCTGTTTTTTTATATTTGGCGAGTTGTGTGTGGGATGTTAGTGGGGGTTAGCGATAAGGGAATAAGTCTTGTAAATTGTCCATTAGAATTTTGAAAAAAGTGAGGTGGGTAGGGAGTATAGTTGATTAATGAAAGTGTCCGGAATTTTGTAGACAGATTTAACATTAGCAGATGGGGGAGAGGTTCATGGCCTCGTGGTTACACTTTATTCTTTGGATTTATTAGAGGAGGAGAGTAAGGAAGTGTAAAGAGTAGGGAGGGATGGGATTGAACCTATCTTTAATGTTTATTTGTACAACTATAGAATATTTTTGTATTTAAGCACACACATACACACACACATATATATATATATATATATTGTATATTTGGGCAGAAATCTTTCCTTTATGCAGGTTTCATTAAAATGACAGACAAAGTTTGGTTATTAAGTTCTTCATGTAATTTTCATGTGGTCTTATTTCTTTCTCTTGGGGGCATAAATAATATAAAAATTGTCCAAATGTTTTGTTTATCCGAGCACTTTCAGCTAAACATTTAGGATAAATGTTATTTTACATGTAACAGAATGTAAGTGGTGTTATGTATAATGTGGATTAGTGTTATAAGTTATGTACCGAACGCGGTAAACACGCACAGAAACCTACCAAACCTTATCCGGTACATATTTCTTGACAACACAAATGTTACAGCATCATCAAAATGCGGAAAAAGACTAAAAATAATAGAAGCATTATTAATAAAAACAAAAAAAAAACAACACTCAAAAACATCAACTACGAACACTCTAACAACATGCTTACCGAATGAATGGGTTTATGCTGGTGCATTATTCTTTTTTTTTTCTCCTTCCTTAGATTTTTTCTTCGGAATCTTGTTATCTGTTGAGTAATTGTTATTGTTCGGAGAAGTGTTATCGTCTTTAATGTTTCAATGTTAAATAATTGTACATACGTGAATACGCACACACACAAGGTCCCACACAAACGCGTATATTTGTGCATACGCATTCATATACACGGTTGCACACATATGTGTTTACTCATATATGCACTTACATATACGCACATACGTGCACATACACATACATGTTCCTGAGTTGTAATAATTATAAATGTTATTTTCTAGTTGGATTTTTATTGTTTATTTCGTTTATTAGTTCAAATTGCTTACATTTATTTTATTTGTATTTATATGTTTACTATTAGTGAATTAGGTGGTCAATTAACTATTTTTAAGTGCGTATTTATGTGTCTGCCTTTAATTTTTATTTTTCCTTTTTTCTTGTTTAAAAGTATATTTTGTTTGTTTGTTTTGTTTTTAGAACTCATCATTGTTAGTTTTTCGTCTTTTAGTATAATTTCCAATTTTACTCATATCAATTATATTTAAAGCTCTATCTTTGATATCGAGCACTTTATTACAATGTGTGTTTGCCTTAAATGCCTGACTGCCATTAGTTTTGGATTCACGCAGTCTCCGAATTGTTAATATATATATATATATATATATATATGTGTGTGTGTGTGAGTGTGTGTGTGTGTGTGTATATGTATGTATATATGTAGTCATTCGCAGACAGATCTGTTTTGCTGTATCACTGCTCATCAGTAAGGTTAGACATCCGATTGCTTTTAGCCAGGATTGAAACCCAACCGAATTAGCGTCAGTCGGCGATTCTACCTCTGAGATATGGACACTCGGAATTTGTGTACGAAAATCAAAATTCTACGCACTCTTGTTTAAAGATTTTTATAGCAAAAGTACGATTGATTTTTTACCTCCTCTCGTATATATATATATATATATATATATATATATATATATATATATATATATATTGCGTTTAATATATATGGATGGGTGTATGCAATAGCAGACAGACAATGACTGAGTGATTCGTTTTCTATGGTTTATCAACACTTTTCAAGATATTTAAAGTCAGAAAATATTTTAGATTTTAAATGTTTTTAGGGCGGGGTTAATGATGCTTCAGTGATACAAGTCATATTAATTAACCCATAATTGGAGAGAGAAGAGGTAGTTGCATACATTTCCGAAATATATTTGTTCGTAAGTGAATATAACGAAACCAATTGTAATTGAAACACGATTTTCGATTAACGATTCCAAGCATTTATCTATTACACAACCGCACACCTAAGCATACAGCAACTGGTATTTTCCAAGCGGTCACCCATCTAAGTACTGACTAAGCTCGACATGGCTTAACTCGTTGATTAATATGGCCGAAAAGATTGTAGAAAATCAGATTTGGGGCCCCTGGATAAAAATATTATTAAATGTATATCCCTTAATTCCATTTCCCTTACAAACTAAGACAGATAAAAATTGGTTTTGGCAATTCAACAAATTTCAAACAAGATATATATATATATATATATATATATATATATATATATATATATATATATATATATATATCAAGGGATAAATCTAATCTTTACTGTCTTCTTGTGTTTTATTGAACTAAATTTAGTTTGCAGTTCGTGGTTACCAGCAAATTAATGTTTGACCATCAATGTAAATGTACACTAAGAGAATACTACATTTAAACATGTATATATATATGTGTGTAGCGTGTGTGCATGTGTGTGAAATATATATATATATATATATGCAATTTTTTTTATATATATCATATTATTTATATATTATATATATGCGCGGTACTTATTTGAAAGCGCTCAATATCAGTGATAGAGCTGACATATTCATTTAGATAGGTGTGAGTTTGTGACGCTCGGTTTCACGCTCTTGCAATCGTCAGACTAACTGATTAATTTTTTTTCAAAATATTGGCTATTCGAAGGGCCGCGTATATTGGTGCATTTTTGTGGAAGTGAGATGAAAATTGGGAGGAAAATTTGTCCTTGTGACAAACGGAGTCATGTACACACACTTGTACAGGCACTGAGGCGCGCAAAGACACACACACGCGCACTCGCACACCGGGGCTCATTATATAATTCCGCTTACAGCTAGATGCTTATGCACGAATTACATACACGGGTTGCGACGAATAAATTGTCGTTTAAATGAAGCAAAAATGAAAATAACACTGACATCTCATTTTAACAGATACATTTACCAAAATTACATAGAAATATCTTGAAATACTAAAGAGCAAAGTTTGGCTCTTATTTTTCCATATTTTCTATGCAGCTGTAGCTGACTTTCACTGTGTTTTTGTTGATTTTTTCATAGTTTGTCACAGTTTTGGGTTTTCTCAATTATGTCGAAAAATATTTTTTCCTATTTTTGTTTTTATATTGTTGTAGGGTGACATAAACCAGATTCTGTTTCTTTTTCTATTCTTTTTGTTTACTTTCTCGTCGTTTGTGTATTCAAATTTATTTAAATATGCGCTAATTTTATTGCGGACTGATATGTTTCTTTGTTTTTTATTGAATGGTTTTATGTTACTTGAGTTCGTAGATAGACTTTTCTTTATGGATATGGGTACTGGAGGGTTATTGACATTTTTGTTAGTTTATATGGAGTTTAGTATTTGTCTATACTTCTGAGACGAGATAGTATCTAAATTTATTTATAAATGGAACAGTGTGTGTGTGTGTGTGTGTGTGTGTGTGTGTGTGTGTGTGTGTCCGTTACCTATAAACGCCAAAACAACTGAACCGATTTTCTTGAAAATTTACACAGTTGTACTATAAGCATCTACGAGTGATCTTAGCTAGGTCTTGTGTCGAGTTATCCCCGATAAATATCGAAAATCGATAATCGAAAAAAATCGGGTTATAGAAAAAGTGGTCCGATTTTAATCAAATTTGATACACTCATAGACAAAGACATAAGAAACGATATTCAGAAGTTTCAATGTTGCAGTTCTTACAATAGTGCAGAAAATCGATAATATATATAAGGCATGATGTTTGTGCGTGTGTCTGTTCATCTGCCTGTATGTCTGTATTTTTTTTCAGCCCTTTTATTTTAGTTTTTGCTTCGGATTTGGCTCTAAGTAGGTGTAATTGTAGTTCTTAGTCTCAGCCATGATACCATTTACTCAGAGGACTTATTTAACCTTCAAAAATTAGTTTACGGCGAAAAAAACTTATTTGATATCGATAGCAGGAAATCAAAATTTGACTTACATCCATTCATTTTTCTTTCAGTCTACGGTTTCGCTTTAACTGGAAACAACTATTGCTTTTTAGTCTTTCATGCCAACTTTCATGCTTTCGGCTATACGTTTAGTCATTATCAAGGATAAAATTCATCCAAATAAGAAAATCCATCCAAATAAAAAAGATATGCCCTCTAGAGTCATGCATGCGCACCAGACACACGCATATTACCAACCAAATCCCGCATAGACCAATTAGAATTGTGATGCACAAGAATTAGATACACGAACGCTACATAAAAAGACAAATTAAGCGTGAGATCTACTGAACAAATGGAAAACAAACAACACATAAACAAATAAAAATATTTATCACGAACACTACTTGACAAGACAATTACACATGAAATCTACTTGACCAATAGAACGCAAGCAGTACAAAATAAAAATATCAGGATTTTCTCCTCCATATTTCATTTCTGATGAAGCTTTAATTAAAAGCAAAACATGTTAAATCAATAAACGTTTTTCTTATTTGTTCCGTATCCTACTATATATATATATATATATATATATATATATATATATATATAGTATCCTTGGTACTTGGTAAGGTTAATTCCACAGGGATTAAATCCGATGAGAACTCAATATTAGAATTTAACAGAGTATTATAATAAAAATAAGTTGGATGTTTTTATGAATCCATTGGAAATGGCTTATTTCGCGGAGCTCTTACATACCGCTCATCAGACCAAATTCTTGCAACAATGAATGGGTTAAATTTATCCAGACAAAAAGAATCATGGGAGGAAAGAGGAGAACCAAAGACTTTACAATCACCGACACTCATTTTTGAATGCTTCATTAAATCACGAAACCGCCCTATCAAAACACTATTAGAAACTAAAAGACGGAGGACTCACCCCACAAATTAAATGGAGGACATGCACAAACTTCCAACAACTTTAGAGACAGATGCAATCTATGCTTGCAGGAAAAAATTGTAATAATTAAATATAAATATCCCCGTGAAATATTAAACCAGAGGAATGAACTCGTTTTCGAATGCAGACACCAAAATAGATATAAGATTCCATAACAAAATGGAAGTTAAACTTAAAAGTTTGATTCGGAAAAAAAATCCTATTAAAAACTTTATATTCTTAATTTTTTTTTTTTTTTTTTTAGTTGACTATCTTTATTTTTGTCATTTTTATCAATTATTGTTATCAGGTTTATTATTATTATTATTAATAAGCTTAATGAAATAGCATTATTGGTATCGTTAAGAATAATAATTAGCACTTATCCCCGTTTTTTTTGTTTGTTTTTTTTGTATATATATATATAACATTTTTTCTAGCATTTTTTACCAAAGCTCATATTGCAATTTTTTTTTACTCTAATGAATTTTTCTGGCACTCCGTATTACTGGTTCCTATTTTGTATTCCGCTCTATTTATGGTCGGCTTAGGTAGCCTAGCATACGTGCTGATTCCTTACGTTTACGTAGTTTCCAGTCGCGTTCTTTATCTATTTATTTCAGAATCATCCCATAGGGGGCGGTGAGCCCCTTTCTCCCTTCATATATGATTAGCTACGCCTGATTTTTCTATTTCCCCACATGTTACGGCCTTATGATATTTTTATAGCCTTATTTTAAAGGGGCAGCTCGTTTTTCCTTTATATTTCTTTCCACAGCTACATGGAATGGCGTACACACAGTCCTTAGTCATGTCCTCCTCTGTTGGGCTTCTTACTCGAGAGTGGTACCTGCGAAGTGCAGAACCACTTCTGAAGATCGTCCTGATGTTATATGGACCACAGATCCTTTGTATTTTCTCCGATAACCCCTTCACATAGGGTAGACAAACCGAGACTATTTTCTGAGAGCTGTTATCCTCATGCACGCTCCATTCCATGTTCGTTGGAGTTGTTGTACTAGATAATTGTTACATTGTAGGGTACAGATTATACTGACGATTTCCTGTTTGTATGTCTCTGGGTTGCCGCTTATGATTTTTTCTCAGTATTGCAGGCAGCGGACGTTCCCTTTCTTTACATTGTATGGGCGATGGGAGTTGAAGTTGAGGTACTGTCCTGTGAAAGTTGGCTTGCGGTATACGAATGCCTTGAACCCCACTTCTATTTGAGTTATTAACACATCCAGGAATGCCAGTTTGTTGTCAATTTTACATAAACAACAGGCATTCATCACAATCAAAGACCACAAAGACAATTTCATCAATAACCCACAATATAGATTATTAAACCCTTCAAAAAACTTGGTGGAATTAGCAAAATTACCCTCGAAAGAGCTTCCACATTCACCAAGAATGCCTTAGGCATGAACCAATGGATGAATACAGCCGAAATGACTGATTGGTTCACAAGAATAAAAAATAAAATAGATGGCACTTTCATCTAGTTTGATATTTGCGACTTCTACCCATCATAATCTGAAAAACTTTGAACGGCATCCATAAATTTGGTTAAAAATTACTGTCTCATCATCGACCAACATCATCAAACAGGCCAAGAAATCTATTTTTTTACGATGAATGCCTGTGAACTAGGAAAACAATCCTGACTTCTCTATCTTTTCTTTTTAATCGTGTCGCCCCAATCAAGGCATTTTACTGCCACTGTTGTGGAGGGGGTTACATAGGAGGAATGTTATGAAGAGTGAGAGGTTGCAGAGGGTGTCAGGAAGAGGTTAGGAGAGGGAAGAGATTACTGATGAGAGTGGGGTAGACGAGGAGGAATGTTATGAGGAGTGAGAGGTTGCAGGGTGTGTCAGGAAGAGAGTAGGAGAGGGAAGAGAGTACTGCTGAGAGTTGGGTGGATGTAGAAATGCATGAGTGAGAAGATGTAAGTTAGTGAGACAGGAGATGACTATTGACTTCACATTTAAATTCTTGGAGATTGTAACTGTCAGGAAAGTAAATAAACGGAAGAGAATTCCACAAGCGGGAAGTGCGAGAAAAGAAGTTGCTGGAGTAGAATTTGCGTTTACAATTTATTGGTTTCACAGTAAAAGAGTGGGACCTAGCTGCTAATCTTGTGGCTCGAGGAAATTCGTATATAGAGGGTACCAGTGACCTCAACGGAGCAGAGTCCGTGAAAGTATTTGTAGAAGAGACACAGGGAAGCCACACTGCGTCGGTGAGAAAGCGACTGTATCCTAGCTGCCAAGTCGGGATCGATCACATTACAGATTCTCCGCTGGATTCGGTCGAGGACACCTAAATGGATAGCAGGAGCACCGGACCAGATATGGCAGCAATACTCAAGGCAGGGGCGGATGGTAGACTTGTATATGTGCAGGATTGTTTGGGACGGGAAAAACTTCCTGGCCCTACACAGAGAACGGACTTTCTTAGCAGCGGATTTAGCTATGAATTCTCTTTAGTTATTCCACTTGAGATTGGGTGTAAGAGTTAACCCGAGGAGGCGCAGTGCTTCGCTTTCAGGGAGAGAAGCCTGATTCATGTTAATGGGCGGGAGGAACGATTGTCTGTGGTGGTTATTAGATATCAGCTTCAAGGGGTGTATGATTCTGCAGATGCCTGCAACATAGTAGGGCTCTTTTTGATCTGGAATCTTAAGCACATCTTCGAGTTATGTAACATGGAACTGTATCAAGACGACGGATTGATAATCCTCAGCAAAACTAATTCACAAAAAAAAACAACAGATAAACTCAGAAAAATCTAATAAAATTTTCCAAAGACCACGATTTTAACATTCCCACCATCGCTAACGCTAAAGTTGTAAATATCTTAGCTGTTGCCTTCTACCTGAGCAATGGTCTGTACAAACCGTGCACTAAGAACTCACATAACCAAACATACATTAACAGGAATCAAATTACCCCCGGAGAATCACCAACAACCTACACAAATCTATCTAAATTTGTTTAAGTACCAACTCTAGCAATTTAGGAATTTTTTGACAATTCTAAAATTAAATACATTAATGCTTTAATATTCAATAAAAACAAAGAAACGTGTGAGATACCACTAAAAATAGCGTATAGTCAACCATAAATCAGTCAGTGAAGTGCCATATATGATACACGTTTTGGGCGATCATGTCACGAAACAGACATGACTGACTGGGCAAAAGATTATCCTGCAGTAGGTTGTCATTGCTTTCTGCGGTAGACTGTTTGACAGTCAAGGTTATAGAACCCAATCTGTCCTGTTGTTTAACCTATAACTAGAAGGAAGAGACGTATTAATACCTTTCCCAAGGGTATCTGCGCGTAAGTGAATGCAAGGAATTCAACTGGAATTCGAACTCGGCACCCCGATTTGTCGTTCCGAGGCGATATCCACTGCACCACAACGCACATTCCAACAACCTTAAATACACAAACGAAAAGAAACCTAACAAAAAGTATAGAAAAAGAAACAAAATCTAGTTCAATCCATCCTACTAGATTAATATAAAAACAAAAATAGGAAAAATATTTTCAAACATAAAAGAGAAATATTTTCCCAAACACAGCTATCAAAATTTGTTAACAAAAATACAATCAAGATCAGCTACAGCTGCATGGAAAATATGGAAAAGATGATAACCAAACAGAAGAAAATATTTAATAAAACTACACAAACCAACAAGACAATACGAACAAATGTAACTACCGAAAGAAGGACAACAGTCCATTTAATAATAAATGTCTTACCAACAACATAATATACAAAGCAACCGGAACAAATAATATCAATACAGAAGAAAAGATTTACATAGTAGCAACAAAAACATCGTTTAAAGAAAGATTTAATAATCACAAAACACCATTCAACATAGAAAAATACAAAAACAACACAACCTTATTAAAATACATATGGAACCAGAAAGAAAACATTACCACCAAAACTAAATGGAAACTAATTTTAAAAAAAGCACAACCATACAACAGTAATAGCAAAAGTTGTAAATTATGACTGGAAAAGAAGTTATCAATGATTAGTTTTAAAATTTAAAAGAAAAATATTAAACAAAAAAATGTGATAATGAGAAAATACAGACATTCGAATACATACCTATTTTGCTATACAAAAAAAAAACAATAAATAACAACAAAATCAAACAAAAAATAGGTAGATCAACAATATAAATATCATATAATAATTGTGCTTATTCTTTCCTTAGTTAGTTACTTAGTTCGTCAGTCTGTTACGACACTTACTCTCTATACGAGCTTTTCCTTCCCCTCTATCTTTTTAAACGCTAATCTCCTCACCCTTGCTCTCACCTTTGCCAAATGGAAGGGTAGTAAAGAGTGAGAAAGTAGGAGGAGAAGGCCTATAGCATTACCGTAGGAGCAGCAGCAGCTTAAGCTTTGTGTATATGTATGTGTACTGTACAATATAGTAAAAATAAGTAGGTTTGTTGTCGTATCCAGCGACCTAATAACGAAATTTCTGGAATCTTTTACACTCTTGGCCATTACTCAGTTGGTCTTTTCTGTTTACAAAGAACACAGGAGCCTTTACAGTAACTTTAATTATTTTAAAATATTTTAATCCCTTCTAACATTTTCGAAATTTTGTCAGAAAGTTTTGTTTTGATTTGAGTTAGCGGCTAAAAAACGTTACGACTGTTTTACAATAGAAACGTAATGATTGCATCACCCACTTTTTTTCGGTGACAAACGCATTCATTTTTAAATTCTCGCAAAAATCAAATAATCGTCGGATTTTAAGGAAACTATCAGTACTCATTCACAAATGAATGAAATTATTTTTGAAATCATTATTTTTTTAAAATCTTGATAAAAATATTTTTTACCTCTGTTTCCCCCCCACCCACCCTTCTCCACGTAAATCCATTAAATCTTAATAAATTTTTTATTGATGGCTAACTTTTGTTTTATTTGTTCAGCGCATGACTCATTGGATAATATAAATCATCTACTTTTTTTATTTTAAGTTTGCAATCATTATCCGAAAATCTTTTCAGAAGAGTAAAATAAAAAATGCAATAAAACTCTGATATAATTTGATAAGCTTTTAATTGCTGGAATGCATCATAACTATTAAAGACATTATATTCTGAAGAAAAAAAATTCGATTAATAATAAAACGATTTTTATTAAACTTTTCAATTTTAGGCAATATAATCATCACTTTTTAACTAAAACGTCTACTCGCAATCAATTCTTTGAAGATTTTTAAAATATTTTAAAACTTTATATATTATTAAATGTTTATAATAATAATAATAATAATAATAATAATAATAATAAGAGATTTTACAGGGAAAAAGGTAAAAAAAGAATTGAAGTGACAGTACCCCCCAGAATGGAAGAAGTCACACAGTTCTGGGAAAAGATATGGGCTTGCCCTAAAGAACTTAGCAAGGAAGTACATTGGATTACGCAAGAGATAGAACGAATGAAAAATAAACCCGAACAGACATGGTCTGGAATTACAGAAGATTATGTTAAATATGCACTAAAAAAAGCACACAATTGGAAATCCGCAGGTATAGATAAAATTCCTAACTTTTGGCTATATTATTTAAATGCAGCACATAAAAAACTAGCCAAAGAACTTCAAGACATGGTTGACGATCCCACTAAAATTCCTGCATGGATGACCAAAGGAATTACATTTCTTCTACCCAAGAATGGTGACACAAACAACCCGAAAAACTACAGACCAATTACATGTCTTCCGACAACATATAAACTATTAACATCTATTTTAACAAAACAGACATATTTATTCTTAGAAAGAAATGACATGATACCGCTTGAACAAAAAGGGTGCAAACGTGGCTGTTATGGTTGTAAAGACCAATTGCTGATTAACAAAATGATCCTGGAAAACTGCTACAGTACAAAGAAAAATCTTAGTACAGCCTGGATAGACTATCGAAAGGCATTCGATAGTGTGCCACATGACTGGATTTTAAAGACTTTAAATATATACAGGATATCGCCCGTCATCATCAATTTCATCAAACAGTGCATGTCTATATAGAAAACAACCCTTTACCTCAATCATATAAATGGAACCTATAAGTCTGATGAAATAAACATCAAAAGAGGTATATTTCAAGGTGATTCTTTATCTCCCTTACTATTCTGCATATCATTAATAGCACTAACCAGTCAACTTAATAAGACAGAATGTGGTTATAAAATAGGACAAAAGAAAATAAGCCATCTATTTTACATGGATGACTTGAAGTTATATGCTAAGAATGATAATGAACTGGAAGGTCTTCTGCAAACTGTAAAATGCTTCAGCGAAGACATTGGAATGAAATTTAATTTGAATAAATGTGCTAAAGCTACAGTTTTACGTGGATCAATACAAGAAACATCCTCAATTAGCCTAGACCCTGCTGTAACAATAAAAGAATTGAAACCAGAAGAAGCTTATAAATACCTAGGTGTAAATGAGAGCGAAAACATTCACCATAAAAAAATGAAAGAAATAGTGCGTAAAGAGTACTATAGAAGGCTACGAATGATATTAAAAACTGAATTAAATTCACAGAACAGAGTTATAGCCATTAATAGCCTTGCAATCCCAGTTGTCCAATATAGCTTCAACATCTTAAACTGGACTCTAAACGACATCAGGCGAATGGATGCTAAAACAAGAAAGCTTCTTTCTAAGCATAGGATGCATCACCCAAAGGCTGATGTAGACCGTCTATACATACCCCGTAAAGAAGGTGGAAGAGGTCTTATTCAGCTGGAATTGTCATACAAGACAACAACTATTGGCTTACTAACATACATAGAAACAACAAAGGATTGGATGATACAATTAGTAAGGCAACATGAAGAAAGAAAGAAAAAATATTCAATAATAAAAGAAGGCAGTAAATACAAACAAGAATTACAGTTAGTAGATTCTGTAGAAAAGCAAAACAGTAGCCAAGAACCAACTATTGCGGCAAAAAATATGAAAATGAAAGCCAAAGATAAAGCTCTTGAAAAGATGAAACAGCGCTGGCAAGACAAACCTCTGCATGGCCAATATCCAGTACGTGCCAATAAATCCAATGTTGACAAAGTTAATACTCATCGATGGTTACGTGCATCTGGATTAAAGTCTGAAACTGAAGGATTTATACTTGCAGCACAAGACCAAAGTCTTTTCACGAGAAACTTTCAGGCAAATATTATGCATAATAATATGGATCCAAAATGCAGGTTTTGTGATAAACACCAAGAAACAATAGACCACCTAATCTCAGGCTGTTCTGTGCTTGCCCCAAACGAATATAAAAATCGCCACGATAGAGTTGGGCAATATTTACATTGGGCAATGTGCAAACATTATGGAAAAGCTGTAAACAAACACTGGTATGAACATCATCCAGCACCGGTTACAGAAATAGAAGATGTAACCATTCTATGGGATTACACCATCTACACAGACAGAAAAATTGAAGCAAACAGGCCAGACATTATTGTTAAAAACCAGAAGGAGAAAACTTGTCTATTAATTGATATGGCTTGTCCAGCGGATTGTAACATAGCAATCAAGGAATTTGAAAAACTGTCAAAATATAAAGACCTGGAAATTGAAATAGAAAAAATGTGGAAATTGAAAACAAGAGTTGTGCCAGTGATAGTAGGTGCACTTGGAATGATAAAAAATGGAACAAAACAACACATTGAAAGAATCCCTGGAAACCCCAGCTTAAGAGATATACAAAAAATTGTCTTATTAAGTACAGCCCACACACTAAGGAAAACGTTATCTATGTAATGCTGGGGATGATAGGGAGGATAGAAAAACATGAAATGGAGTCATAACAACACGCCACTACCTGCCTTAGGTCTCCCCGCAGACTTGGTTGGTAGTGAGACCAAGTCTGCGAAATCGAAATATGATGAAAAATGACATAATAATAATAATAATAATAATAATAATAATAATAATAATAATAATAATAATGGAAACAATTCTTTTATAATTTTATTATTATATTAATTCATTTTATTTATTAAAACGTTACTATCATTTGTAGTATGACAAAGTAAAATTTTTCCAGGATATCATAATTATCCTTCCTTGGAAATTCCACGGGTTCCGCTAGTAATAATAAAAAGAATTAAATTTAAAATTTAAAAACTAAAACACTAAAAATATAATTATAAATAGAACACACAAATAATATAAAAAGTATGCACAAACACCCCGTCATGACAAAAATATAATACAACAGCTAAGCGAAAAATTAAAATAAAATAAATAAATAAGTAAATAAAAATCAAAACAAACACACGTAAAGCTTACAAACATAAATACAATAGACCCAAACATGCCCACTCCCCTTCAAAAAATAAATAAATAAGCCGTCACGCGGCAAAACATACTAACACACTAAGAAAAATTTCAAAGCGAGGTCAACCAAATAAAAGAGCCCATCCCAACTAAACCAATACCCATTCACGCATACACTAAAAATAGAAATAAATCAAACAACTACACAATAAAAAATAAACAAATCAACCAATCATAAACAAGAAGAAAAAGAATAACTAACCAATCACAAGACTACTCCCACAATATCACACCATACTCTATATAAACAAGAAAAAACGGTAATTTAACAACAAACAGCCCTGATGAGTGAGAGCATCATAAGGGTGTTCTCACAAAACTTCAAAGTCAGTATGAATCTGCTCTCTTAAAGATTAAAGAGATAAACGCTTTGTACCTATCAACGCTCTATTTGCACTCTGATATCGAGCACTTTACGACAAAAAACCTGGTTGCCAAAATGCTTTTAATTAGTAATAACCATTGAAAATGACAACCTTGGCGCTAAATATTATCACAGTTACGCACTATATATATAATTTAAATACGCTTTATCCCAAGATATTAATTACTTTACCCATAAATATTGCACATTTTGAAACTATATATATATATATATATATATATATATATATATATATATATATATCCGCAGACAGATCTGTTTCGCTGTATCACAGCTCATCACTACAGTTAGACTCCGATTGCTTTTAATCCAGAATTGACGTCAGTCGGCGATTCTACCTCTGAGCTATGGGCGCTCGGTAGAAGGCAAACTTTTTAGTGTGTATATTATCATTATACACGCCCAATAGCTGAGAGTGATCTAATTCATTACTGAATGAAAGATGCGTAGTTCCTAGAGTAGCTACTGTTTTTCAAAGTCTACCAGAGTACTCAATCAGGGTGTGATAACGTAAATAGTCATCCGCAGACAGATTTGTTTCGCTGTATCACAGCTCATCAGTACGGTTAGACTCCGATTGATTCACTTGGATATATATACATACATCCATATATATATGTGTGTGTGTGTGTGTGTACTGTACAATATAGTAAAAATAAGTAAGTTTGTTGTCGTATCCAGCTACTTAATAACGAAATTTCTGGCCTCTTTTACACCCTTAGCTCTTAGTCAGTTGGTCTTTTCTGTTTACAATTGACACAGGAGCTTTTAAAGTAACTTTAATTATTTTTTAATTAAAATATATCCAAACTACCTGATAAGACATTGTCCTTTCAATGTCGAAACAAAATGTACACTTTGTAGTAGATGATAATTTGTACTTGTTCTAAACTATAATTTATAAGATAGATAGATAGATAGATAGATAGATAGATAGATAGATAGATAGATAGATGTGAGTTTGAAACCCTGGGTTTCACGCTTTTGCGATCGTCAGACAAATATGTCAGCACTATCACTGATATTGAGCGCTTTCAAATAAGTACCACGCATATATAATATATAAATAATATAATTGCATATATATATATTGATATCTATAATTATATACATACACTTTTCACACACACACACACACACACACATATATATATATATATATATACACCATTGTGTATGTCTTAATTTAGAAGCATAAAGTGTAGTACTTTTTATTCGTTTTTTCTTAATATATTCTGACTGTTTTTGTCTTTCAGTGCTAACAGTTGATGTTGATCAAGATGAGTTGTGGATCGAACAGGTTTCCAGATCTTTCCTCTCCTTAAAATCTATTTTACACTTTCCAAATTTATCTTTTTTCATTTTTATTCTTATTTATTTTTGTTTTGTGTGTGTGTGTGTGTGTGTGTGTGTGTGTGTGTGTGTGTGTGTGTGTGTGTGTGTGTGTGTGTGTGTGTGATTTTCTCGATTATTTTCTTCAACTCTCTTTTCGTCTTTAACTCTCTTAGCATTTCGGATCATTGTAGTTCAGATTTAGTCGTCTTTAGTGCTGCGTATGAGTTATCGCCCTTTGTTACTTTTTTTCTTCTCTTGCTGTTACTGTTTCTTTAACCCGAGTTGCCAATTTTCTATTCATATTCGCTCTGTTATTTTCGTCATTCAACAAAGACTGGCATCTGTTGTTGCTTTCTACCTGAAATTCGGTGACGCTTACCAGAATATGTTTTCTTTCTGAAAAATTATTTTCTTTCTTCCAATTCTGAAGACAAATTTGACACTGCAAGCTAAGATCCGATAAGCGCTTCCTATATTATCGTTGTTTACGACGATTAGGTCTTTAACAACGTAGTCTTTGTCAGCAATTATGAAGTCGATTACATTTATTTATCCTATTTTTGAGTTTTTCAAAGTGTATTTACTGCGTCTTCATTTTTTGATAAAATTGTATTCATAATTGTCATTTTGATTCTGGCTGAAAAGTTAGCAGACTTATCGTCTTTCTCTCATTTCTTGCTCGATTCTTGAATTTTGCATATTCATGCATGTTTGTCCACACATATATATACATACGGAAGCAACTAGGAAAGTGAATTTATAGGAATACTTATATATATATCTATATATATATATATATACATAGAGAGAGAGAGATGTATCTATTTGTATAGGTTCTTATATATACGTATATATATTAAGTACATATATACATATGGATATAACTAGGAAGGTGAATATATATGAATACTTATATCTAAACTTATTTATAAATGGAACTTTATTTGTGTATCTCTGTATGTGTCCGTTACCTATAGACTCCGAAACAGCTGAACCCATTTTCTTAAAAATTTACACAGTTGTACTATAAGCGTCTGCGAGTGTTCTTAGATAGGCTTTGTGTCGAGGTACCCCCGATAAATATCGAAAATCAAAAAAATCGGGTTATAGAAGGAGTGGTCCGATTTTAATCAAATTTGATACACTCATAGACAAAGACATAAGAAACGATATTCAGATGTTTCAAGGTTGCAGTTCTTACAATAGTGCAGAAAATCTATAATATATTTATATATATATATATATATATATAAAAGGCAAGATGTTTGTGTGTGTGTCTGTTTATCTGCCTGTATGTCTGTATTTTTTTCAGCACATTTATTTTAGTTTTTGCTTCGAGTTTGACTGTAAGTAGGTATAATTGTAGTTCTTAGCCTCAGCCATGATACCATTTACTCAGAGAACTTATTTAGCCTTCAAATTTCAGTTTCCGACGAAAAACCTTATTTGATATCGATAGCAGGAAATCAAAATTTGACTTACATCCATTCATTTTTCTTTCAGTCTACGGTTTCGCTTTAACTGGAAACAACTATTGCTTTTTAGTCTTTCATGCCAACGTCCAAAGAGTCTGAGATCCAGGACCATGGATTAGTTTTAAAGCTTTCATTAAACCCGAGCAACGCCGGTCTATACTGCTAGTACATATATATATATCCAGTTCATATAGAGATGTATCTATTTGTATATGTTCTTATATATAGGTGTATATATTGAGTACATATATACATATGGATGTAACTAGGAAGGTGAATATATATGAAAACTTATATATATATATATATATTAGTCATCCACATACAAGCCTGTTTCGCAGTATCACAGCTCATCAGTGTGACTAGACACATCAACTTGCTTCTGGTCGGGATATATATATAGAGAGAGAGAGATGTATCTATTTGTATAGGTTCTTATGTATACGTGTATATATTGAGTACATATATACATATTGATGTAACTAGGAAAGTGAATATTTATGAATACTTATATATATATATATATATATATATATATATATATATATATATATATAAACTTATCGCTATACTCGTTTCGAAAAACCACCGAGTGTATATGCGGAAGGAAAAATGGTAATAAAAAAAGGAAGTGCTAAGCACTTGAACATCAGTTTTTCTATTGTTATCTTTAGGAGGTGTAGGTTGGCTTTACAAGGTATTTTTTATTTTTTTAATAAAATGCTGTTACCCCACTCTTTGTGTTTGGTGTCTTTATTTTTCGTTTACGTGGGTCACTGAGTTCCTTATATCTTGTCGCCATCTTTTAACCTCTTTAGCCAACCTTCCTTGAAGATCCGGTTAGGTGAAACCTTGGTAGGTTCGTTGGCTCTTTAGGTTACTTTCTTTCTTTCTTTCTTTCTTTATATATATATATATATATATATATATATATATATATATATATATACGGGAAGGCATTAGAAAGCTATCACAATGCGTTTAGTATAATAAAGGAAGGTAAAGAATGTGTTGGGTATTGCTTATTTATTATTTATGTATATTTCAAGATCAGAATATCATCTTCAGAATGATAGGAGAGCTTGGTTTCAAGTTGTTCGCTGCTGGACCATGCCTTGAAAACGAATGGTCCTTCAAATGTGAATAATTTTCAGATTAGGTCTTGAAGGATATCACAATGCGTTTGCTAAAATAAAAGAAGGTAAAGAAGGTGTTGGGCATTACCTATTTATTATTCATTAATATTTCAAGATCGAAATCTCATCTTCAGAATAGTAGGAGAGCTTGTTTTCACGTTCGTCCTGGACTGTGCCTTTCATATGTATATGCAAAATTATACTGAGTTACAATACGATGAAACGACAGTATTATTAAAGAAAGGCAAGAGGAAAACAACATGTTTCGTCTTGTGATAAACTTTATCAAGGCAAATATATGGAATATATTTTATTTTAAATAATGCATCAATAAACAAAAATTCTTGGTTAGTAGTAGAAAAAAAAACGCCCATAAATCATTTATACCATTAAGTGAAATTATTAAACATTTAAAAATTTTCATATTTCATATTTGAAGAGAATTTTTATGTGTAGCATAATGTTATGTTATGATATGTTCTACTGCACATTTAATAATTTCAGTTAATCTGATGAATAATTTCCACTGATTGCATTAAGAGAAAAAAGAAAGAGGAAAAAGTTACCGGGGATGTCGGAGAAAGGATAAGAGAAAAATGGGAATCAAGAAGATAGATGATGCCAATTGACGTTGAACATAAATATTTGGAGATTGTATGTGTCGATGTGTGTTGTAATGCAGTGGATATCGTCTCGGAACGAGAAATCGGTGAGCCGAGTTCGAATTCCAGTTGAATTCATTGCATTCACTTACGAGCAAATAATCTCAGAAAAGATACTAATCCGTCTCTTCTCCCTCCAGCTATGAGTTGAACATCAGGATAGATTAGATACTATAGGATTGGTTGGCAACCAGTCCACCACAAAAGTAATGCCAACCTACTGCGGGAACATCATCTGCCTAGTCAGTCATGTTTCTTTTGAGACGTGATCGCCCAAGCATCTATGACATATTGACTGAAATTTTAGTGGTCGATTTTCCAAATTACAAATAATCCTTCAAAGATAAGGAGAAAATTAAAATGTATTAGAAATCTATTTTAAAAGTAGTACTTCACTACAGGATGTGCATTGTGGTGCACTGGATATCGGCTCGGAACGAGAAATCGGGGAGTCGAGTTCGAATTCCAGCTGAATTCATTGCATTTACTTACGCACAAATACCCTTGGGAAAGGTATTAATCCATCTCTTCCTTCCAGTTATGGGTTAAATAGCAAGACAAATTGGGTTTTATAGCCTTGGTCAGCAACCAGTCTATCGCAGAAAGCAATGGCAACCTACTGCGGGATAATCTTCTGCCCAGTCAGTCATGTCCCGAGAGAGACATGATCGCCCAAGCGTGTATCACGTATGGCACTTAACTGACTGACTGACTGACTTCACTTTTAAACAACCGAAACTTTCTTATTTTGATAATGATGATGACTTGGGAAAGTTTAAAACTAGGATCATATTTTTTCAAAAAATTACATTCAAAGAATTTATGACGAAATTTACTCTTTAATCGACACGAAATGTCTTTTGTCTTTAATGATATTTGCCTTGAGAAACAAGATCGTGACAGTCCAAACGTCTTAATAGAACTCTTCTGATTGGAATACCAAGGTCGACGGGAAGGAGAAAAATATCGAGAACATGTTGCAAGTTGCCTTCGTGAACGTAATGACTAATATTAACAAGAGAGCATCAAGGTTGCCCTTGAGGGTTACAACGTTTTTACTGAATAAACATTTTCTGTTTCTAAATTGATCATATGTTCCTTAAAAAAAAAATCTCTTAAATTTTTGTCTTGAATATCTTCATACTTTTATAACTTGTTCACATTTTACCAATGGACAATCTATTTCTCTCTCTCTCTCTCTCACTCTCTCTCTCTCTCTCTCTCTCTATATATATATATATATATATATATATTCGCGCGTGCACGTGTGTGTGTGTGTGTGATTATTTACTCTTCTCGGTGCAAACTATCTCTCTTACTCTTCCTGTATATATATATATATATATATATATATATATATATATATATATATGTATGTATGTATGTATGTATGTGTGTGTGCGTGTTTATGTGTGTGTGTGTGTGCGTGATTATTTCTCCTTTCAAGTGCAATCTCTCTTTCTCTCTCTGTCTCTCTCTTTATATATATATATATATATGTGTGTGTGTGTGTGTGTGTGTGTGTGTGTGAATGAATGTGATTATTTATCCTTCCTAGTGCACTCTCTCTCTCTTTCTTTATCTCTCTGTATATATATATATATATATATATATATGTGTGTGTGTGTGTGTGTGTGTGTGTGTGTGTGTGTGTGTGAGTGAGTGTGGGTGTGTGTGTGATGATTTCTTCTTCGCTGTCTTTATTTTCTCTTTTGACCCAACTATCTTTCTCTCATAAGCCAAAGGCGATACAAATAGCATCTATGAATGAATGTAGTGTTTGATCAAAGCTTTTGGCAACAAAACGATTCTCTAGAGAAAAGTTTCTTTCCATGGACGAAAACTGAAGCCAGGGCGAAGAAGGAAAGCAAACAGAAAAAAAAAAGACATCTAGAAGGTGGCCAAAGAAGTGGGTGTGGATGTAGGATTGGTCTGATGTGGCGGACATCGATTGAAACGTTTTCTAAAAAGGGCGGAGGCCTGTTCAGTTTTGGTTCGTTTGATAATGAAGACTTTAAACTGGAAAATGAAGACCGAATCGGATAGTCAGAAGGAAGCAACCGGTTGAAAGACGATCGAAGTAAAAAGAAGGAGAATAAAGTCATGACTGACAAAATATAAAGAAATGGAAGAAAATGAAAACTTCTCCTTAAGGGCCACACATTTTGCTCTCTAATTCTGTCTCTTTCACTGGCATTTTCTTCAAATCTCTCTCTTCCCTCTTTCTCTCTCTGTCTCTCTCTTTCTATCTTTCTATCTTTTTCACCATTTCTCTTTCACCCACTCTCTTTATTTCTAAATCTATATTTCCCACTTGCTAATTCTCTAACTCACTAGCATACCATCACCCTATTTCACTTTCTATTTCTGTTTCTCTCTCTCTCTCTCTCTCTCTCTCTCTCTCTCGCTCGCAGTCTCTTACACACACTCACACGCATACACATGCTTCTTCACGCACTCTCTATATAAACTATATCACTTTCTTTCTCTTTAAATTACTCTATCTACTAATGAGACTACTTCTTTTTTTCACTTTATCTCACTTTTCCTCAATTCAGTTAAGTGCCATACGTGATACACGCTTTGGGCGATCATGTCTCGAAAGTGACATGACTGACTGGGCAGAAAATTATCCCGTAGTAGGTTACCTTTGCTTTTTGCGGTAGACTGGTTGACAGCCAAGGCTTTAGAACCCAATCTGTCCTATTATTTGACTCATAGCTAGAGGAGGAAAAGATGTATTATATTATTAAGTAGTAATTAGTGGGGGATCAGTTTATTACATCATAACAATATAAAACTGATCCCCTACTTTATGCCCAATAGAAGCCTTAATCATGTTTTCAACTATTATATTCAGTCAGTCAGTTAAGTGCCATACGTGATACACGCTTTGAGCGATCATGTTTCGAAATCTGTCCTATTATTTAACCCCTAACTGGAGGGAAGAGATGGATTAATAACTTTCCCAAAGGTATTTGTGCGTAAGTGAATGCAAGGACTTCAACTGGAATTCGAACTCGGCTCCTCTATTTGTCGTTCGGAGTCGATATCCACTGCACCATAATGCACATCCCTTCCTCAATTACTCACGCTATATCTCGGCACAGAAGTTAAGCAACATCAAGCCTGGTCAGTACCCAAATGAGTGATTGCTTGGGAATAGCAGATGCTGTAAGTTTAGATGTGTGGGTGGTGTAATGGATAATGGCTTGGAAATGTTAATGGAAGAGCCGAGTTCCAATTCAAGTTGGGTTGTTATGTTTTATTTTTACATATATTTTGTATTTTACGCGCAAATACCCTTGCAAAATGTAGGAACCCACTACTTTCCCAACAGCTATGGGTTAATTAGTAAAACCTGTATCACTAAACCATTATTATCTCTTCCAAAACCTCTTACAATATAAAAAGGGCTGATTTTAAATAACCTTGATTGATAAATCGTAGAAAATAAATGAATGAATGAATGAATCTCTCTCTCTCTCTCTCTCTCTCTCTCTCTCTCTCTCTCTCTCTCTCAACACTTTTTTTGTTTTTGTTTTCTTTTCGCTGGTAACACATAAACCAACTTTTGAGAATTTATGCACAAATGCATACATTTGAGGAAAGGCACGGATTTCTATAAAGCACTTCCCTCAAAAATCAAATTTAAAACATTAGATAGCTAGCTAGCTAGATAGATAGATAGATAGATAGATAGATAGATAGAGAGAGACAGAGAGCGACAGAGAGAGAGAGAGGAGAGAGAGGAAGAGATTTTTTCTGCATTCCTGTGTAATCGAGAAAACCGATGAACGAAGATGCGTCTGCCGGTAGATTTGGAGCCAGCTTCCCTTTTCACAGGAGGAACCACTGTCATATATGGCCTACAATAAAACAAATCTATTACCCTTTAAACCGTACACATTTTTTCATAGATAGATAGATAGATAGATAGATTAACCAAGTACCGGGAAGTTTTAAATTATATACCTCCACTCTTTATATCTACATACGCTATATTCCAGATATTGAACACTGCACCCAGATAAATATAAACAAATTTAAATGATATATATATATGTGTGTGTGTGTGTGTGTGTGTGTGTGTGTGTGTGTGTGTGTGTGTGTGTGTGTGTCTTTAGGCAGCATCTCTTCATCCAAGTAATTTTTTATGGAATAATTTCGAGATATTTCGTCTATTTTATTTTAAACCTCTCAAATTCACGGATTAATTTATTAATGTTGTAATTAAATACATTAATGAAGGCGCCGTAGCCTTTTCATTTCTTTTATTTTCCAAAGTATTTCCAATATCTAAATTGGTGAATTCCTAAGCTAAAAATTCCTAAGCTAAAAAATTAATGTAGTTCATATTTGGGAATTCATAAAAATAACGTTATATAAGAGGTAACTTCATTTACGTTTGTAAAATTTTCAAGAAGTTAAAATGTATCTGCTTTAAAACATTGCTATAATTTAATCTTTTTAAAATTATCATCTATATATTTTAAAATTTTGCTGTTATAGATATTTTTAATTATTGCTGCTATAATTATAATTAAGTTTATTTAGTGTTGTGTTTTTCGTATATAAAGGGCCGTAAGAATTTGAAGTTTTTTTGTAATGACGTATACTTGTTGTGTCGATTAATATTTCTCTAAATCATAAAAGTGGAAAGCAATGTTCTTTTACATGTTGTGCAATCGAGCATAAATCCGATATATGTAAAGTAAGTCTCCTCGATAATGTTGTTGTCGTGAAGCCAACATATATGTTTACTTTTTGTCAGAGATTCAATCTCCTAAAGGACATTTACATTGATAGAGAAGAGGTATTACGGATGATTAAGTAGGTTGTATTAAATTTAGTATACTGGTTACTCTGCAAAAGTATGGTGAACAATAGCAAACCCTTTCTTTGATCAATAAACTTTAGGTCTTCACGGTCTCAGAAGACAAGGCCGGGTGTTTTGCTCTCAGATTCTTCTCCAACTCCACATTTGACTAGTCTGGAGTATCCACACCCGACTTCTCAACTGAGAGACGTATACATAACCCTCTCTCTAGTTTATAACATAATTTCAAAGCTTGACCCCACCCACTGCCATAAGGTGAGCAAAGGTGACGGAATACCGGTGATCAACCTGAAGAAATGTGCTCCTGAACTTTCCTCTGTCCTCTCTAAACTCTATAACTACATCTTCCCTACTTTCTGATTTCCTGCCTGCTGGAAGTCCTCTCCGGTGGTTTCTGTACTTAAAAGCTCTGGAGTACACTCGGACCCCTCAAATAATCAGCCTACTTTTGGCAAAGTGTTCGAGGCTATCATTAATGCTGAAATATCAATATCTCACAGCCCATAACCTATTTTCTGACAGACAGTACAGCTACCTCTACGCCGAGTCTACGGTAACGACCATTACCGAACTCATATACCAGGTTCTCGATAAGAACGGCAAAGCTAGAACTGCTGCCTTGGATATCGCCAAGGCATTTAACAATGTCTAGCACTGACCTTTTGCGCAAGCTACCGGGCTATGTCAGAACGGGACGCTTGTTTAATTTGATCCAATCGTTCCTATCAAATCACGCAATGAAGGTTATATTGAACGCTCATGCCTATCACATGAACCCGGGTGTCTCCCATAGTTCTATGATAGGTCCTACGCGTTTTCTGATCTTCATCAACGATCTACCTGATGTGATCAGATCCCAAGTAGGCATTTACGCTAGCGACACCACTATTTACTCCCGCCTCAGTAAAAATAATTCTGCGAAGGCTAACAAAGCTCATCTTGCTGCTGATCTTGATACAGATCTTCAATATGTGGTGAACTGGGACAAGAAATGGCTTGTAAATTTTAATGCTTCCCAAACGAAGCTGCTATCTTTTAACCACCATAAACAATCTTTCCTACTACCCCCCCCCCCGATCAGCATGGATCAAGATAGTTTCCAGAAAATGAATACATTGCACCTCCTCGGCCTCATTCTTACAGTTGACTTCATGACTAACAACTACATCAATAGCGAAATCCACTACTAGGAAGGTGGGGTCAATATGTCGTGTTAGGAAGTTTTTCTCACCTGAATCCATCTTGCACATTTCCAAATCAACCACCCGCCAAGTGCACTAAATACTGTTGTCATATCTGGTCTGGCGCCCTTGCTTTTTATCTAGAGGTTCTGACAAAATCCAAAGGAGAAGCTGAAATGTAATCGCTCCCGACCTGGCAGCTCGACTTAATAATTATTAACGAATGTGGCAATAAAGATAAGAGCGACAGTTCAAACGGTGTAAACAGTGTCAATGGTTACACTACTTCATATCAGGTATATAGACAGACGTTTGAACTAGATATAGAAGTATGAAGCGTACGACACCCAAAATGTAGTGAATATGGCAATAAATATGAGTTTGAGTTTAAGTTCGAGTCTTGTGTAACGGCATATAAACCTCTGTGGGTTATTTAATGCCTAAAGGTGGGGTTTTAAGGTATTTTTTAATGTTCGGTTATAGTGAGAAGGTTGATTTAGTCAAATTTTGATGAAAAATTCGTTTTATTTTTTTTTTTTTTTTTTTAGAAAACTGAAGATGTCTTCTAGTTTTGTATTCAAAAATGTTTTGCTGAGAATATATTTTTCCTTCAAAAAATGTGTTATGGTAATAATGCTTTCCTTCAAATATTTATTGTTGGTAATATTTTTCCTTCAAAAATGCATATTTTTCTATAAAAGTCTATTTTTATATTTTCATAGTGTTTTAACCCCAGTTTAGAGGTTAACTATTTGCCCATAGTTGGGACCCTAACAGGCGGTACAACTCCGGGTCAGGGTGGACCTGGGAACAACAGCAATAAAGAGGTGGTTTCATATACCTCACAATATACTAGTCAGAGGCCTTGCTGCTAGATGCAGTTTACCGTCATACCCAGGATGAAATAAAGATGAAGAGAGCAATAATGTAAATAGTAAATAGTTAAATTTATTTATACCAATGCTATAAAATTGTTCAAAATTTTCTTAGAACACTGATAAAATATCGCAGTATACACTTTTGCTGCTACGTTTTGTGAGCGAAGATAAATACTTAAAAGAAGATGGTAGAATTTATACACCAGGTTTAGTATATTTTTATAATTGACTTCCTCGAACGTTTGGCTGCCATTTTTTTATATTCAAATTAGAAAGATATATATATATATATATATATATATAAAACTGAAATAATTTAATCTGTTTAAATTGGTTCTAAAATACACCAGGTTTAGTATATTTTTATAATTGACTTCCTCGAACGTTTGGTTGCCATTTTGTTTATATCCAAATTAGAAAGATATATATATATATAATCCTGAAACAATTTAATATGTTTAAATTGGTTCTAAAACCTTTTAGGTACCGACGTTGAAGTTACTTTTACTTCTTACTTCTATTTCAATTTCTTCTTCATATTGTTTTCCCCGAAGCCATCCACAGTTGATATTGTCAGGTGCTTTTCTCCTTGACTGATCACGTAGTCTAAACACGTTGCAACACCTGACTCGACGCCGTCTTTCCTCACTTTGATTTCTCTTTTCTGAAATGCAGCGCCATATTTACGCCTGACGAACAAGCAAAAGATGAAAGACTAAAGAGTAAGCAGTAGACAACATGGCGAATGGAGTAATCAATAAAAACAAAATTAAAAAAAAAGAAAAAAATCACAGAAATTTTATTAAGTCGGTGTAAATGTTTTCAGCATTTTTAACAAGTTAATTTGTCATGCGTTTTCTAGTATAATCATCTAGGTTGTTATACTCACAATGTTTCGACCTTATATCTCCGGCCCTCTTCTTCTATCAGTTAATTTTCTCTACACCATTGTTATTCAACTTATAAACTAAGGCATTGAAATTAAATATAATTGCATTCAAATGAAATATCACTGTATCAAAATTAAATATTACTGCATTCAAATTAACTATCACTGTATTCAAATTAAATATCACTGGATTCGAATTAAATATTACTGCATTCAAATTAAATATTACCGCATATAAATTAAATATCACTGCATTAAAATTAAATATTACTGCAATTAAATTAAATATTACTGTATTCAAATTAAATATTACTGCATTTAAATTAAATATCACTGCATTCAAATTAAATATTACTGCATTCAAATTAAATATCACTGTATTCTAATTAAATATTATTGCATTCAAATTAAATATTATTGCATTTAAATTAAATATCACTGCATTAAATTAAATATCACTGCATTAAATTAAATATCGCAGCATTCACATTAAATATCACTGCATTCAAATTAAATATTACTGCATTAAATTAAATATCACTGCATTAAATTAAATATCGCAGCATTCAAATTAAATATCACTGTATTCAAATTAAATATAACTGCATTCAAATTAAAAAGCAATACATGCAATTTAAAAATTAACACATTCAATTTAAAGAATGAATTAACAATTTACTAATTCTAATTTAACTTTGCAATTATTATGTTAGTACCACATAGTTTGATAGTACATGTTTGCCTCTCTTGGTGTTCATCTGAACCCCTGTTTTCTTTGGCAATTGTGAATATAGTTTAGACGAAGAATTTGATGTCATTTTATATCGATAACAAAAATATTACAGTGTTTTGAATTGAATGGCTCATAATTTTATTTGAATGCAGTAATATTTAATTTTAAGGCCTTACTTTCTAAATTGAATGGCAAATGGTGAAGAATATTCGTCTTTTTGCTCAATGGCTGTCTCTTCCTCTGAATAAGATTACCGGATATATTTAAGTATAGTACGAATTCCGCAATCACTTATTTACGCAAAAAATAAGGGATTACCCTATACACATTAAATCGGAGGTCGATTTTGGAATCGTGGTGCTGCACTCATTTTAAAAGTTGGGAGGTTATCATGATAAATATTGACACAAAATATTTTTTCCAAAAAGCTACCATTTTTTAAGAAAACAAGCTTAAAGATTAAGTTTGGGTTCCAAACCATTGCGTTAGAATTTCATTCCAGTGATCAGAGAAACCATCGACATTTTTGGAAAGACAACAGAGTAATCAAAAATTTCTAATGGCAGCAAACTGCCTGCATACGGACAGGTAACGATTTCAGCAGATTTACAAAGATAAAAAGAGGCGTATGACAAGGATATGTCTTTTCACCAGATCTGTTCAATTGTACAGCGAAAATATTTTGAGGACCCTAACTGCTACGCCAGGATTTTTTATTGGAGGCCACAATTTGAACAACATAAGAAAGCTACAAGACCTCCTACAGAAAGTAGCTGTGGAGAGTGATAAAAAAGGACTACAAATAAACTGTAAGAAAATTGAATGCATGGTCATCAGCAAAAAGAGCAACCCAAAATGCCAAATACAGTTGGGGGAAACTAGAATCAAGCAAGTAAAAAAATTTAAATACACAGGAAGTGTTCTAACAGGTGATGGAAAGTGCGACACAGAGATCCGAAGAAGAATTGGCATGGCGAATGAGGCGTTTCAGAAGCTGAGTAAAATACTAAGACAGGAAAATTTCACTAGAATCAAAGAAGAGAGTGCTAGTTTGCTATGTGATGTTAGTTCTTCCATACGGCAGGGAATGCTGGACATAATCATCGAAGATGAGGAAAAAACTTGAGGCAGCGGAAATGTGGTTCTACAGAAGGATGCTGCGGATATCATAGACCGAGCATGTAAACAATGATGAGGTGTTGGAAAGAATGGCAACAAAAAGAAAATTAATAGTGGAAGAGACAACTGAAGTTCCTGGAACATGCAATGAGGAAGGAGGTCTTGGAGAACGTGATAATGACAGGCCAGATAGAAGGAAAAGGAGACAGAGGAAGGCAACGGATAACATATTTGAAGGGCCTGATGAGGTGGATGGCTGAACGGAGGTTGCAAGGTGTAACAGGAGAAAACATATTAAAAGCCACCAGGGATAGAGAGACGTGTAAAGTCATGATCGCCTACGTCCTGAAAGGACAGGGTACATAGAAGAAGAAGAAGAAGAAGAAGAAGAAAATCAGAGGAACAATCTTTTAAAATCTGATTTACTGAAGTTATATAAATTGCATATGGACAAGATGCATGGCACAAGGACATTGTTACTAAATCATCTTCTTATCAAATAAGCCCTTCATTTACTCCAAAAGAAAATTATATTGAACAATTTAGCTATCATATGATTTTATTTTTTATGAAATTTTCGATAGTCAGTTCAAATTTAAAACATTTTGTCTTAAAATTTGTGCTCAGAAGTATTATGGGCTTATACAGTATTGTGGTGACCTACCTACAAATGGACTCGTCCACACCTTTATAATATGGTTACCAACTCTGAGTGAAGAGATACTGAGTAGTAGGGGCACCTCGAGGTGGTGTAATGGTTAGCAAGCTTGTCTCGATAGGACTATTGCAATTAAGTAGTGAGTTCGATCCTCACTGGGTACCCCATACTTTCGGCCTTTGTGCCACATCTAAGCTGCGCTTAGTAAATTACGATACTGAGTAGTAGCCACAGAGTGACTGAATGAGTGAGTCAGGACGCCTGCGAGAGAAAGTACTCTCCAGTCCAGGTTTACCTTTGTACTACGTTTTCCAAGAATATACTATTCAACCTTATATCCGAGTCCGTGTTATCTTACTATGGTCCTCCGGTTATGACACTAATGACGAAGAATATTGACTGTTTATCTACTTTTTATTTTTTATTAATTATGACATAACGTTATTTGTTGAGTAGCCTTTTTGCAATCTTTTACAATTTTCACAGTTTTTACTTATCAAATAGAGTAAAAGAAAGAAATCAAAGCTTGTGTTTATTTAGAAATAAAATTCTGGTTTTAATCTATTTTCGATTCAATGTATCTAATATAGAAGATATTAACTTTATTATTTGGCTTTGTTCTTGAAATGGTAAAATTTTGAAATAAGATTGCAAACAAAAACCTGCGGAAATTAAGTATTTCTATATGGTATATTAAAAACTAAAAGCTCAAAAATTGGTAATAGCTATGAATCTAATTTATGGTGCCAATACTTATCATATCAAACTCCAGTTTTCGCACTGTGTGCAATGTTGATTTTTTAAAGAAATTTGAAGCATCACCCTTCACTATTGTACGTGTAGATTTTGAACATGTTAAAAATCATGCATTTCCGGTGACCGGTTGTATTATCACAGTTACATTTTTCTGAAAGAGTTAAAGTTCATGCCTTTTTGATGGTCGTAAACCTAAATGCTAGGCCTACATTCCTATGGTATCTTTTGCTAACCTTATTCTTCGCATGAGACTTTTTACTACAAGTAGTTTTCCTCATGGTTTGGAGACATTTGTGTACAAAAAAGTATGAAGACCATTTATTTTCTATAAAATATGTCCAGGATTATTCACATTAGCGCAGTATTTAACTACGGTAGGCCCGTTAGTATTGCTCACGAGTTTAAGGTTACATTATACACGAACTATATAAAACAAAAACCAGGTTTATCAGAAAGATTTCAGCGTTTGCACTATACATGAAGCAGACACGATCAATGATTTTCAGCTCAACACGAATAGTAATTGAACTTAAATCTGCCAGAAAAATCTTTCAATCCACGAGGACATGTGTTTCAGGAAACTAAAACTGTTTTCATTTTTGTTGTAGATTCTTGTTGAGAAACCACACAAAATAACAAATAACAAAAACAGATATGGAGATGTAAATTATATTGAAAGAAACTGGAACACGGGTTAGTCAGTTCAGAAATACTAGGAATACTGTCAGTAGGAATCAATATATTCAGTCTTGTAGTGAAGAAGTATGTCCGGGTAATGAGTCTATATCCAAAACAACTTAATATGCACCAATTTACTGACCAACTAACTCTTTTATAACTCTCTTTGACAACCACTATATTTAGTTGTCCCTCCCACTAAGGGCAACATGTGACACATGGTCAGTTATGAGTGCGATTTCCGGGCTATATGGCCCAACCAAAAAATACCTGTCTATTTTTGCCCAGTCGTGCTTCTACTCTTCGGCGGAACCACGACTGGGTTATTGCTCTCTGCTCGGAAGCAGAGAGCGCCCTCTACCCGAGAGCTGACAGTGAGAGATGTAGTCGCAGAGAGAAAACTCTTTGACGACCACCGCCGTTCTCTGTATAGGCAAGATTATATGTACACATCAGACGAGTCCATTCTGATGTGAAAAAAGATGTGATCCCCAACAATTTTGGAATGTTATAACGAGTGTTTGTATTCAAATGGTGTATTTCTTCAGTATCTTTCAGGTGAGCAGAGATTCCAAGACAGTAGACAAACAGAATGTCAGTATTCAGATGCTGGAATATTTTCAGTATTTCTGTAAATAAGAGATACTGAGATGGTGTTCATCGCAACAGTAAGTATATTAAGTAAGCGGGCAAATCAGGGTTTCCGGGATAGTGTTTGTCGCTATATTACGTCAACTGTGTATGGAGTCAAATCAGAATTTCCGGGAGAGTGGTTATCGCTATACTAGCACTAATGAGTTTGCAGTCAAATCAAATCAGACTTTCTGGGGTAGAGCGTTTTTTATCATTTCACCCCAAGCAAGGCATTCCACTGCCACTATTGCGCAGGGGGTTACATAGGGGAAAGTGATGAGAAAAGTGGTTAAATACAGGAAATGTCAGAAGGAGGCTGATAGACGTGTAAGGATACCGAGGATTAGGGTTGGGTAGATGGGAAGAGTGTTTGAGAGAATGGATGCGAGTTAGTGTTTTAGGAGGTGTCTATTGACCTTACATTTAAACTCCTGCAGATTGTAGCTGTCGGGGAAGCAAGTATGAGGAAGGGAATTCCACAGGCGGAACGTGCGAGAAAAGAAACTATAAGTATACTAGGTCTATTGAGTAAGCAGTCAAATGAAATCAAATCAGATTTTCCGTAATAGTATTTATTGCTATACTAGCATTACTGAGTATGCAGTCAAATAAGATCAAATCAAAATTTCCAGGATAGCGTTTATCGCTATACTAGATCTACTGATTACGAAGTCAAATAAAATAAAATCAGAGTTTACTGGGATAGTGTTTATTGTTATACTAGGTCCACTGAGTAAGCAAACCAGACAAATCATATAAGATCGAAGTTTCCGGGATAGTGTTTATCGTTATATTAGATCAACTGAGTGAACAGTCAACTGAAATTAAATCAGAGATTTCTGGAATGGTATTTATTGCTATACTAGGTCTACGGAGTACGCAGTCAAATTTAATCAGATCAAAGTTTCCGGGATAGTGCTTATCGCTATATTAGGTCTACTAAGTATGGAATCAAATCAAATCAAATTCAAATCAATTCAGTGGTTCCGGAACAGTGTTTATCGCTATATTAGGTCTACTGTATAAGCAGTCAAATCAAATCAGAGGTTCCGGGATAATGTTTATCGCTACACTAGGTCTCCTGTGTATTACGTCAAATAAAATCAGATTTTTGGGGTAGCGTTTATTGCTATATGTCAGTTTATGACACCCGTACCCCTCCTGAACTCAGAATTTTGTTGTGTCGCCTAACTGGCCATAGGTTACTCGCACCTGGGTCTGCAGCTGTTCGCTTCAGTGAAAGATCTTTCACTCTCTTTGCCCAGGTCCTGATTTCTGATCTCTCCACTCGCTGGATCAGCTGGATATCGTCAAATTATTATCATATCAACATGTCATCCACAGAGCCATGTGCTTTGCCTCTCTACTTCTCTCGCCACCCTGCCGTTTATTCCTCTCTCTCTCTCTCTCTCTCTCTCTCTCTCTCTCTCTCTCTCTCAGCCCCTCCTAAGAAAAGAAAAAAAAGTGATTTTTCTTGGAACTAATATATATATATATATATATATATATATATATATACAGATATTTTATAAATATCTATTCCTGAGTTCGACTCCAGAGTCTGTCGATATCTGTTTAACGTGTGTGCATACGAAACACTTACGGTTTTATATACTGAGTAAGCAGTCAAATCAAATCAAATCAGAGGTTCCTAGATAATATTTCTCGCTATACATGGTCTACTCAAAGTGTCCGGCATAGTGTTAATCACTATACTAGGTTTATTGTGCAAGCACTCAAATGAAATTAAATCAAAATTTCCGGTAGAGTGTTCATCTCTATATTAGGTTTACAAAATATGGCGTCAAATCAAATCAAATCAGAGATTCTAAGATAGTGCTTATCACTATACTAGGTTTACTGAGTAAGCTGTCAAATCAAGTCAAATCCGAGGTTCCGGGATAGTTTTTTATCCCTATACTTAGTCTACAAAATAAGCAGTCAAATCATATCAAAGTTTCCGGGATAGTGTTTATTGCAATACCACGTCTACTGAGTAAGCTGTTAAACCAAATCAAATCAGATTTTCCGGGTTAATGTTTATCGCTATACTTGGTCTGCCTGTAAGCAGTCAAATCAACATAACAGGGACTGCCCCCAATTCTTGGTAGTGTTTTCTTTTAAGGAGGGCTTGGTTTGGTAGAATTTAACTGTTTTTTAATATCTTCCTGATTTATATCCTTTCACAGGAGTTTCTAGTGTATTGTAATCAGTCTTTGGAAATGTTTGATTGAATAAATGGATTGGTGGAAACTTCTGAGAAGGTTATCAAATACAACAGACACCGGGAGAAGGCCGGGGAATAAAAAGGCCAAAATGTTGCGATTATTCGCCTATGTCAATTATTCCAACCAACAAAGATCATATATTTTTATAAATTATTTTCACTGCTAAGGTATGAATTTTTCAGTTAAATTATGCATTCCATTATTTAAAAAACCTTTTTGATTCGATATATACTCCTGAAATCTTAAAATGATAGTGTGATAAGCCAGTAAATAGGCCAAATGTTGTAGAAGTTCATATTCCAGTTTTTTCGTAGTTTACTTTGTAGTTATTTGCAGTAGTGTTACTGACAATGGCTATTGACTTTGCGTCTAAGATAAAGAAAGAAGGTTTATTAAAGGAAAGTTACAGGCATTAAAGAAAAATTTCCGAAAAATCGTTATAAGAAAGAAAGAAAGTAGCAGTTTTATAAAAGAAAGTAAGAAAGAAAAAGAAAGAAAGAAAGAAAGAAAGAAAAGGAAGAAAAGAAAAACGGTTTTATGAAATAAACAACAGAAGCAAGTGGCTGTTTTATAAAAGAAAGGAAGAAAATGAAATAAGGTGTTTTTTAAAAGAAACAAAAAAGCAACTTTATAAAAGAAAGAAAGAAAAGTTAATTAGGAGTTTTATGAAAGAAAGAAACAATGGAAAAAGTAGTTTCATAAAAGAAAGGAAAAAAAGGAAGTAACTATTTTTTCAAAGAAAGAAACGAAGAAAATAGAGGTTTTATAAAATAAATAAAGTAGAACGCTGTTTTATAAAAGAAAAACAATGACCTAGAAATTAGATGTTCTATCTTCTATATGCCCAGTCCTTTCAGGACGTAGGCGATCATGGCCTTCCACATCTCCCTATCCGTGGTGGCTCTTAGCACGCTTTCTCCTGTTACACCATCCAAACACCGCTCTGACATCCACTAGCTCAAGCCCATAAATCTAGAACATAAATTTATAGAAACTAGCATGGCCACAAAATGAGGGATCGGTTTACATATTAAATATAATATAGACTTGACTTGATCCCCCATTTTATATCCACATTATAAGTTCTTACATACAGTTGGCATATATATTCTTCTTCTATGTGCCCTGTCTTTTCAGGACGTAGGCGATCATGGCTTTCCACGCTTCCCTATCCCTGGTGGCTCTTACCACGCTTTTTCCTGTTACACCACGCAACCCCCGTTTCATGATCCACCTGATTAGGTCCTTCAGTTATGTTATCCGATGCTTTCCCCTGTCTCTTTTTCCCTCTGTCTGGCCTGTTAGTATCAGGTTCTCCAAGACCTCTTTCCTCCTTCCATGTCCCAGGAACTTCAGTTGTCTTTCCCTGATGCTCAGTATTAATTTTCTTTTTGTTTTCATCATTTCTAAAACCTCATTATTGCTCACATGCTCGATCCATAATATTCGCAGCATCCTTCTGTAGAACCACATTTCAGCTTCTTCAAGTTTTTCTTTCATCTTTGATGATATTGTCCAACATTCACTGCCATATTGAAGAACAGATATCACCTAGTAATCCAGTACTCTCTTCTTTGTTTCTAGCGAAATTGTCCTGTCTCTTAATACTCTTCTCACCTCATGGAATGCATCCTTGTGCTTTTGGATCTCAGAAATATAAGTGTATAGAAACTGATGTGACCACTAAGTGAGGGATCAGTTTATATATTGATTGTAATATGGAATTGATCCCCCACCTTATATCCATTATACTTCTGTAGAACCACATTTCAGCTGCTTCAAGCTGCAGACGAATCCAGAGTGGAATTGGTCCAGAATCTATGGGCAAAGCATTCAGCCTTGTCCACTGAGGAGGTGAGGACCTCAAACTCGTTTATTAGTGGGGGTATTGAGGACTTACTCTTGCTAAGCACGCGTTTGCAGAGGCGCCAGTAGTCTTTGGTACCGAACTTGGAGGATGCTATGCGCTGCTTCATCCTGGCAGCAAACAGCATCTTAGCTTCGTTAAGTATCTTTTTACACTTATTACGAGCTGAGGCGAAAACGTGCCTGTTTTGGTCCGACACGTGGCTACGATAAAGCCGGAAGAAGTGATTCCGGTGGGCAATGGCGGCCGAGCAAGCGGGCGTGAACCAGGGAGACGAATGGGATTTAAGCTGAAATTTCCTGGCAGGGATGAATGCATCGATGCCAGCCTTAACCCAGGAGGAGACCTCTGATGCACAGTTTTCGATGGGAATACTAAAAACATTGTTCCAAGGGACGTCGCAGAGGAAGTCACGGAACGAATCCCAGTTTGCTCTTTGATAGCAGTAGGATATTCTGTTGGTCTGGGTTTCTTGAGTAGGGGTGGAGTGGAACAAGATAGTCATCTGCAGACAGATCTGTTTCGCTGTATCACAGCTCATCAGTACAGTTAGATTCCGATTGCTTTTAACCCAGGATTGAAACACAACAGAATTGGCGTCAGTTGGCGATTCTACCTCTGGGCTATGGGCGCTTGGTAGTCTCGTTTATATATATATATATATATATATATATATATATATATATATATATATGTACGAGAATATATATATTTATATATATGTTTATATAAATTCCCATATATATATATATATATATATATATATATCTCGTATATATATATATATATATATATATATATGTAAGAGAATATATATATTATATATATATTTATATAAATACTTATATATATATAAATATATATATATTCTCGTACATATATATATATTCTCGTATATATATATATATATATATATATATTCTTATTTATATACATATATATATGTATATATATATATATTCTTATATATATATATATATATATATATATATATATATATAAGAAAAACTACTAAAAAGTTGTAAGTTTAAAAATGTATTATTTTTACAGTATTTGTTTATTTCTATTTCCTCAGAAACAAATGATTTTAAAATTTAAATTAGAAACCTATTTCGCGAGAGAGTTCGTGGAGAGAGATTGTTTACATCACGTGACACAGAAAGCGACAGATTTTTTTTTAATACGTGGATCATCAATATGCTATATATATATATATATATATATATATATATATATAATTGCGCAACTTGACCCACACAAAGCGAGCGGCGGTGACGGAATCCCAGTCATAGTACTGAAGAAATATGCCCCAGAACTCTCCTCTGTCCTCTCTAAACTCTATAACCTCTGCCTATCTGCTTCCTGCTTTCCTGCCTGTTGGAAGTCCTCCTGCGTGGTTCCTATATTTAAGAATTCTGGCGAAGCCTCAGTCCCCGCCAATTACCGTCCTATTAGTCTCCTTCCAATCTTTGGCAAAGTTTTCGAAGCCATTATCAACGCCGAGGTGATTCAGCATCTTATGGCCAACGGGCTTCTCTCTGACAAACAGTATGGGTTTTGCTTCACCAGGTCTACTGCTGATATGCTAACGACCATTACCGAGTACATATACCAGGCACTCGACAAGAAGGGTGAAGCCCGAACCGTTGCCTTGGATATCTCCAAAGCATTCGACAGGGTCTGGCATGCTGGCCTCTTGTGCAAACTGCGGAGCTATGGGATAACTGGACATCTGTTTGACCTCATCCAGTCTTTCCTCTTTAACCGCACATTGAAGGTGGTATTAAATAGGCATGCCTCCCAAAACTACCATACGAACGCGGGCGTCCCTCAAGGTTCTATCCTAGGTCCCACGCTCTTTCTGATCTACATTAATGATCTCCCCGACACCATTAGATCCCAAGTTGGCATGTATGCCGACGACACAACAATCTACTCCCGCATCGATCAGAAACCAGGTCTGGACGACAAAGTGAACCTCGCTGCCGTACTTGAAAGGGACCTCCAATCCGTAGTGGCCTGGGGTAGGAAATGGTTGGTAAATTTCAATGCCTCTAAAACAAAGCTGTTATCAACTAACCACCATAGACAATCGCATCTACCTCCCATTAGCATGGGACAGGCTAGCCTCCCAGAGAGTAAAATACTACGCCTCCTTGGCCTTACACTCTCGGCGGACCTCAAATGGAATGACTATATTGAATCCATTGCCAAATCTGCTGCTATGAAAGTGGGCTCCCTGTGCAGGGCCCGGAAATTTTTCCCACCTGAATCTATTCTGCACATATACAAATCTACCATCCGCCCGTGTATTGAATATTGCTGCCATATCTGGTCGGGTGCCCCTGCTGCTCTCCTTGGGCTTCTTGACAAAATACAAAGGAGGATCTGTAACGTAGTTGATACTGACTTGGCAGACCGGCTGCAGCCGCTCTCTCACCGGCGTGATGTGGCTTCCCTGTGCCTCTTCTACAAGTACTTTCATGGCTTCTGCTCCGATGAGCTTAGATCACTGATGCCGCCTAAGCACGAATTTACACGAGATACTAGATTAGCAACTAGGTCCCACCCTTTTACAGTTAAACAAATAAGATGTAACCGTAAATCCTACTCCAACAGCTTCTTTTCTCGCGCTTCCCGCCTGTGGAACTCCCTTCCACAAGTCTGCTTTCCCGACAGTTACAATCTCCAGGTGTTTAAATGTAGGGTCAATAGACACCTCCTATCACACTAACTCCCAACTATTCTCACAACACTCTCATCTACCCAAACCTCATTCTCGGTGTCCTTACCCGCCTTTCACCCACCCTCTGTCATTTCCCATATTTAATCAGCCTTTCTCCACTCTACGTAGCCCCCTGCACAGTAGTGGCAGTGACATGCCTTGCTCGGGGTGAAACGCTTATAAAATATATATATATATATATATATATATATATATATATATATATATATATATATAATATCGGCCATAATTATTAAGCCACTCCAGTGTTTTAAAAAATGATGTATTTCATACTATCTTTTAGTATTTATTGCCAAGTGAATAATTGTAAATGATAATAGAATGGTTCTTTTGTTAATGCTGTATAATAACATGTGCATCAAATGAATTTATAAATATTTAATAATTACCTATATTGCAGTTTTATCAATGAAAGAATGAAGAAAATTTAGGGTGATTCGGACAAGTTAATCTTTGCTTCTATGCTTTGTAAAATTTTACAAAGTAATAATAACAAAAGAACAATTCTATTTTCATTTAAAATTATCCAATTAAAAATAGTATGAAATACATCATTTCCTTTAAAAAAAACTGGGGTTGCCTCATAATTTTAGCCGGTAGGGTGTATATATAAGACTAATGTGGAGAAGTTTGTCACTTAACTGAGCAGATTTTTGCCAACTTCGAAGTTTCGTGAAGGCATTGTTGTGATGTCTTCATTACTTGGAGCTTTCTTTCTTCGTCTGCTTATATATATATATATATATATATATATATATATATATATATATATATATATATATATATTATGTTCTCATTATGATTGAGCTCTCTAGAGAAGAAAATTTTAAAAACAGTTTCCACTTCTGAAATATAGGCATTGCACTTCAGAAATGAATTGAGTTCTTTCGGTGACTAGCGTGTGTATACACTGCTTAGATACAACACGTTAAAATTTCCCTTCTCTGATTCCATGCGCCTATGGTATAGATGTGTCTAGCCACACTGGTGAGCAATGATACAGCGAAACAGGCTTGTATGTTGATGACTAATATATATATATATATATATATAGTACTGAGCAAAAGTATTAGGACAAGAACTATTTTATCTTTTGTGAGGCATCAAATTAAAGTTTAAAATCCCCTCTGTCCTAACACTTTTGCACACTACCGGTAGTGTGCAAAAGTATTAGAACAGGGGTGATTTTCCTAAAAACCTTACTGAAATTCAATACAGGGTGAAAAGCCAAGTAAATTGCCTATAAATATTGATTATTTAAAACTAGTTGTAAAAGAAATGTATCAAAAAGAAGTTATATTTAATTTTTTTTATTTTCTACGAAACAAGTTATTTTGAAACTACTCATTATTCTATTATCCTTGATATGAGTGATTTGTTTCTTATTCCCCCCTCTCGAATTGATAAATCTAATGTTATTTCGAAAGACACACTTTGTGAACAAATAGGAGCTGCTTGGCAGGAGATATCATTAGATACATTGAAGAAGCTTGTGATGTCAATGCCTGACAGAATGAAGGCTGCGATCAAAGCAAAAGGTTATTATACTAATATTAAATTTATTTTGTAATAAGTATTTTATCTTGTTAAAGCATTTGTTGAGCAAATCAAATAAAATTACTTTAATTAAATTGTTTATTTTCTGTCAATCTGCCTCATAAAAGAAAAAATAGTTCTTGCACAAAACTGTATATATATATCGTTACATTCTAGTGGTTGCTATTTAATTGTTTTAGTGGCTCTGGGAATCTTTCTTTTCTGGTTACTCTTTTCTGAAGTCGTCTTCAAATTACTATACTCCCCATCTGAAGAATTATGCATTTCATGAGACGATGGTTTCATTGCTGGAGGCATTCTTAGAATTCGTTTAATGGAATCCCTTTTATTCATATAGCCACTGTTGTTGGATATCAAGAATATCAGCAAATAAGAGTTTTTTGGAAAAGCTTAAAATGCAGCTAATTTTGTAATGAATTGCTTAACACATCCCTCCGTACACGATTTCTGCTGTCATCTCTAAACTAAATCCCAACAAATCATTTGTACTTGAGAGTGCTCCTGCAATAATCCTGAACAATTGTGCACCCAAAGAGGCATTTGTTCCCTCTAAACTGTATAATAAGTGCTTCTTGCTTTTGTACTTGTTGGAAATCTTCTATTTCCTAAATTTAAATACTCAAGTGAACCATCTGATTATTCTAACTACCAAACTGTTAAATTTCTACTTCTTTTTTGGCAATCTACTACAGGCTCTAATCATTTCTTAATTGGTTAAGCATCTTGCCTCAAAGGGTTCCTTTCAGATAAGCAATACGGATTTCGCTTCTCTCGGTCATCTGCTGATGTATTAATGATTATTGCTGAAAGAGTCTACCAAGTTTTAGTTGTTTGCTTTGGTTATCTCTAAGGTACTTGACAGGGTTTGGCACATAGATCTTTTTCACAAGTCCGTCTTTTGTCGCTTGGGGCGATATGATTATAAAAAAATTACTCAAAATATTTTTGTGTTCACTTCTATGACTTCCCTGTCTTTATAGTACAATGAAAAGGTTATAGTATTTCTGGACAAATTTTTGAACGAGTTCAATATTTTTTATCACGAAATGAAAGTTGTATTCAATGGTTACTCTTTTTTGGTCAGACTTATTTGCATTAAAGCAGGCGTCCCAAAGGGCTATATCCATTGACTTATGACGTTCCTAATTTTCATCAATGACCTTTCTGATGACGTCAGTTCTCAGATCGGTATCTCTACTGATCACACAATCATTTATCCATGTCTTAATGGTAAGTCTGATGACAACTGTCTAAAAAATTATTCACATTAACTAGTGCAAACATTTCTTAATAAAATATTCGCTACAAACCATTTAATAGTTAAATTTTCAATACAGCTAACATTAGTATTTTATTAGTTTTTAATTTGCTGGTGTGGGTTCATTTTAATTATTTTCCATCAACATTATAAAATGAGCATGTACTCATTTCTCTACTGCTCAGAAACGAATGACATATCTAGTTTGAATTTCAAGCGTAAGTTAAGATATGTCTAAACGTGCTTGGGTATAAATGGTTACCTGAGTCATTATACCAACACACTGCCGTCTTACATCATTTATTAAGTTGGGATATGCCCAGATGTGCTTGGGTAAAAAATGTTTACCTGAGTCATTATACACTGCCGTCTTATATGATTATGTTGTCTAATATGTGCGTTGTGGTACAGTGGATATCGGCTCGGAACGAGAAACCGGGGAGCCGAGTTCGAATTCCAGTTGAATCCATTGTATTCACTTACGCGCAAATACCCTTGGGAAAGGTATTAATCCGTCTCTTCCTTCCAGTTATGAGTTAAATGACAGGACAGATTGGGTTCTATAGCCTTGGTCGGCAACCAGTCTACCGCAGAAAGCAATGGCAACCTACTGTGGGATAATATTCTGCTCAGTCAGTCATGTCTCTTTCGAGACATGATCGCCCAAGCGTGTATCACGTATGGTACTTTAACTGACTGACTGTCTAATAACATCGCCAATTCTCGCTCAAATGATTTCAAATTTTAACGAAATGTGTAAAAACTAAATTGACAGTGTGGACTCATTGAGAAACTACCAGGAAGATGGACCGGGCGTGCCACTGATAATGACAATGTACTGTTGAAAATCCTTTGTTTGTTTGTTTTCTTTCACTCTAAATGTAACAGAAAATGAGTAATATTCGCTGAAAATATCTAAATACTCAGAAATTAAAACGTGGGTAGTACTTTTAAATTTTATTTTTAGGGAGACAATAATTTTCTTATCCACTTTTCGGGAGGTATTTATTTTCACCCAGGAATTAGCAGTCACAATTTTCAAGTCAAACGTAAAAGTGAAAGTGAAAGTGAAAGTAAAACTGGATATGAAATTAGAATTAATGACCCATTTGTTACAGGCAACGCATTCGAGTAATTGATTTCGTTTTCAGCGAAATTTGTTTATTCATCGAGAGATGAGATTTATGGTTGACTCCCAAATAGAATCCTAAACCGTTAGATTACTACTTCAACAAAATCCAAATATAAACATTAATTTCATTCAAAGAATAAAACTGAAATATATTTTATTTTTGCCACATTGTTAATCATAAACATTTTTTGTTTCCTCTTTTATCTTGGAAATTGTTTTGCGAACGTTAGAAATCACAAAAGCTTTTCAACAATTTAAATGATTTATAGCACAGTATTTTACAAGGGCCAGTACCATTAACTAATACCATTGAAAATGACATAAACCGACTGCATCCAGCTTTCTCTGAATTCAAATCCTTATAAATAAGAGGGCAAATGGGGCTTTCTAGCCTTGGTAGAAAAACTAGTTTAAAAAAGTCTGAATTAAAAAATAACCGAAACAAGAACATGTTCCTGGGATCTTTTACCCTGGATCCGCCAAGTGCGACTCCTGCGATAATAATGTAAGTATTATTCTATATACAAGATTGATAATAAATATGCTAATAATAATCGACAACAAATAAGTTAACAACACGATAAAGAAACTACAAATAAACGAATTCGTGTCCACAATTTTTCCTACTCAATAGTTTCTAGAATAATTTGAAACATAACTGTTATCGGCTACAAAATAACTCTTAGAATACTGCAAGAGACCTTGCAACACATAATGCATTATTGACTAGCATATATGCATAGTCGAACCAAACAAAACACACATTGCCTGAAGATTGAATTCAAGGTTTAAAGAGACTATCGTATTAACTCAAATGTCTATACACACACACACACACACACACACACATATATATATATATATATATATATAATTCCAGGTGAAGCGGACTCAAGGTTTTAACTTTTTTGAGTGTCCCGGCATTAATTTTATTTGAACAGTTCTCAATATAATAAATATTATAGAGCTTATTATAATAATATAGTTATGAATTAATTGTACATTGCGACACGAAAATTTCTATGTTTCGAGATAGATTCTCATCATCAGACAATGTTTGATGTTGGTTGTGCAGATGGTTTACATTTAAAAACATGTAAGTTTTTAAATGTAAACCAATGTATAATTAATTTATAACTATATATATATATATATATATATATATATATATATATATATATATATATATATATTTCCTCGCCGTAACCCGACTCGGACTTCTATGCAATCTCCAAGTTTTGAGTTATTAATGTATTTAATTTCAGGTGAAAATAAAAATAAAAATTGTCCAACATTTGGATATTTTATATATATATATATATATATATATATATATATATATATATATATATATATATATATATCAGTAAAATAGTGACTGTTTGAACCAGCAGACGGAAGATTGAAAAAGGTGCACAAGGCACTACCAAAGCAAATAAACTGAATATGAGAGCAGGTCAAAAACAGAAATATAAGAAGCAGGTAAGTGGTGTGTGTTCTGTTCTCGCACTTCCTGCCTGTGGAACTCTCTTCCATATTCTTGCTTTCCCGACGGCTACAACCTTCTGGAATTTAAATGCAATGTCAATACCCATCTCTTAACCACTTGACTCTAGTTCTTTCCACATCACTCTGTATATCTTTTCCTTTCTCTCCGCCTTTGCAACTGTCATCACACCTGTATTCCCATCCTTCTCTTGCCACCCACTGTAACTGGTTTGTCTTTCTCTTTACTCCCCTCCTATCTAATTTTTACTCTTACGTAGCCCCCTGTGCATCAGTCATTCTACATCACCCTGTATTTTTTTCTTTCTCTCTACCTTTGCAACTGTCATCACACCTGTATTCCCATCCTTCTCTTGCTCCTTTCTCTGACACCCCCTGTAACTGGTTCGTCTTTCTCTTTACTCTCCTCCTATCTAGTCTTTTTCTCTTATGTAGCCCTTTGTGCATCAGTGGCCTTACCGCTTTGCTTGGGGTGAAACGATTAAAAAAAAAATGTGTGTGTGTGTGTGTGTGTGTGTGTGTGTGTGTGTGTGTGTGTGTGTGTGTGTGTGTGTGTGTGTAATTAAGTATTCAATAATGAATAAATATATGTCTAGAGAGAAGGAAAAAATAAGAGATAAAACAACGGTATGAAATAAAATGGAAGTGAAACAGCAAGTATATAAAAAAACGTTGTTGTCATATTTGCCTTTTTAAGATATTATTTCTTCTGTACAAAGATTAAATTATGGGCTGCATTAATCCTAAGAAATCTTTTTTTAGTTATTTGTGGTTTCTGCAAAAAAAATAAGGAGGAAGAAGACGTCGACAGAAAAACAGCAACGTAAGGAAAGGAAAAACATGAATATTGACTGGAAAGAAAGAAAGAAAGAAAGAAAGAAAGAAGAAGAAGAAGAAGGAGGAGGAGGATGTGGGAGAAAAAGAAGCAGAAAAAATTTTTGACTTAAAGGAAACGAAAATGATCTGCGAATTAACCGGGAACAATGGTAAATAGTGAAAATAATGTAAAAAGATCAAATTGCGCTAATTTTTCAAGATGGAAAAGATTACTTGCCTTTGAAATGCTGTTTGTTTCTTGGTTTCGAACAACGGCGATTTTTTTTAGAAATTGCCATTCAGTCATTTTTATTTGAAAAGTACAACGTCTATAGAAAATTCAGAACGTCTTCAGTGATGATGAAATGTCATTAGATTTGTTTAAGAGCCATTAATTTTTTCAAGCAAGTTTATTTTCTTATTGATCTGTGAGAGCTAGAACCGAGTAAAAATCAGCTATCAGGCTGTGGTTATATAGATTTTTGGATTTGCAACCATAAAGTGTCGTATTATCTGTATAGATATTTAATAATAATCTGAGAAAATCCCTGGGAAGATCGTTAATATACAGCAGAAAGGGAATTGATCTCAAGGAATTCAGAAGATTAGGCATTAACGACATCCTTCATGAAGCGATTTTTATAATGAGGAATACTTTTCCATAGACGTTATATTCACAGGTGGATACTTGCAAACTCGGATATGAAACTTAGTAATATCTACCATTTTAATTCTCTTATAAACCAAATCTTTTTGACTCAACAGCAAAATAAACGTATAACTGTTATATATTACGCTGCTAAACAACAGGCAGGTCGCATCCGCAGAAAGTCGTGCACACAAAGAAGCCGTTGGGAGTCGGAGGCCAGCGGTAGTTCATTGTTCATAAGTGTTAAAACTCCTACGCATTTCTGTTTTTTCGATTGTTGCTTTATGGACTTATATACGGCTGGATATGCATTGTGGTGCAGTGGTTATCAGCTCGAATCGAGAAATCAGGGAGTCGAGTTCGAATTCCAGTTAAATTCCTTGCATTCACTTACGCACAAATACCTTCAGGGAAAAATATTAATCCGTCTCTTCTCTCAGTTATGGGTTAAATAACAGGACAAACTGGGTTTTATAGCCTTGGCTGGCAACCAGTCTACCGCAGAAAGTAATGGCAACCTACTGCGGGATAATCTTCTGCCCAGTCAGTCATGTCTCTTTCGAAACATGATCGCCGAAGCGTGTATCACGTATGGTACTTAACTGAATGACTGAATATAATAGTTGAAAATATGATTAAGGCTTCCATGGGCATAAAGTGGGGGATCAGTTTTATATTGTTATGGAGTAATAAACAGATCCCCCACTAAACACTACTTAATAATATAATACATCTCTTTCCCCTCTAGCTATGAGTCAAGTAACAGAACAGATTGGGTTCTATAGCCTTGGCTGGCAACCAATCTACCTCAGAAAGTAATGGCAATCTACTGCGGGATAACCTGCTGCCCAGTCAGTCAAGTCTTTTTCGAGACATGATTGCCGAAGTGTGTATCACCTATAGCACTTAACTGACTGATAGGGCCGGATGTATCTGTCAATCACACTCGACGGTCTATTGCTTTTCAATCCAGTTACCGCTTTTTTCGACGCACTAACGTTATGTACGGCCGGATATATGTGTCAATCACCCTTGTTTTTTGTTGCCCTAACCAGCAGCCGGGTGTACTTGTCAATTATCTCTGCTGTTCAAGGTAATATGTTACATAACTAAAGTTTTCAAACTGGACTATATATACATGTCTGTTTAGTATAAACCGGACCAATATCTACAAAGACATACACCGAAGCCTTCTGACATTCTTTAATCGACTAAATGTTGTGTTCTGATAGTTGTTAGCGTCAGTGTTCAGAAGAAAATGAAAAGAATAAAAAGTACAAATTATGTTTCAAATATGTTTGACTAGCAGTATAGCCCGGGGTTGCTCGGGTGTAATGAAAGCTTTAAAACTTTGGTCCTGGAGCTCAGACTCTTTGGACGTTGGCACAAATACTAAAAAGCAATAGTTGCTTCCAGTTAAAGCGAAACTGTAGACTGAAAGAAAAATGAATGACTGTAAGTCAAATTTTGATTTCCTGGTATCGATATCAAATGCGTTTTTTGGTCGTAAACTGAATTTTGAAGGCTAAATAAGTCCTCTGAGTAAATGATATCATGGCTGAGACTAAGAACTACAATTATACCTACTTAGAGCCAAACCCGAAGCAAAAACTAAAATAAAGGAGCTGAAAAAAAGACAGACATACAGGCAGATAAAATTCTATTGCTCTTTCACGGCAAACAAACCTGCCAAACTGGTTTTCGACCAGCGAGACTTACTACAGTCTATCTTCCCTCTACCTATCTGTACATTAC
>JBBBDQ010029712.1:1160000-1192500 GCA_037127315.1 Ascarosepion bandense | reverse complement strand
TTATTACAAGATAGATGGCATGTAAGGCGTCTACTCAGGAAAGTGGTAGTATAGCCAATATAGGTAATTGATTTCTATCAAGAAACACAATCTTGTACAGGGCATTAAAATTCATACACTATATTAGTCATCGCTAGTTTAGATTTGATAGGGTTATTATTAGAAATAATAAGGTTTGTTGTCTTCTGTTTTCTATAATAGATTATAAATTTTACTTGTTTTTGAGGAATTACGGCAGAAATATGGTGTTTAATAATTTTTCGTATAGAAAATTCGTCCTGTCTATAATTAATGTGCATTTGGTTACAATAAAATATGTTGATGTTTTCTTGTGTTATTTTTAATGCTATTGTGTTGTATTTTTTATTATTTGTTCATTAATAAAGTGTTTATTAATAAGAACCTTATTAACAACCACTTTCCCAAATTAATTCTCATCGTAAAATATTCAATAATAATACTCTCAAGTTAAGCTATTGTTGTACGGATAATCTAGAAAACATAATTAAGAAACACAATAACAAAGCCTTCAACAAGTACAGAAATACAAAAAACTTGGTGCATTACAATGCCAAAATGGACTATACCAAGGATAACAAAACTAATACTAGCGGATGTAATTGTAGAAATTCTAATAATAATTGCTTAGATAGTTCCGTTGTTTATCTTAGTATTATCTCTACGACTGAAAATAGTGATACTAAAAGTTTTATATCCGATCTACTAAAAACCCGTTCAAAACCCGCTGGTACCAACACACACTATCTTTCAATAATAGTTTCTATAAATACAGTACTTCCTTATCCAAGTACTTTTGGTGTTTAAAAAGCATCTACTATTAAATGGAAAGTTCTTACAAAGGATCGAACTTGTACTTCTCTTCGTGCACCTTGCTACCTTTGTCTCAATAAAAAGTTAAAAATATCAAATTTAAGGACAAGCTCAAGTTATTAAACCAGAGAAATGAACTTACATTTCATTGAAAACAGTTCGTTATTTACTTTACAATATGGATTGTAATATTAAGAATTTATGTATGCTATTTTTACTGCTGTCAATTGTTTTTTATCATTATTTGATGGGTATTTTCATCTGGTTTAATACACGCTTAGGCGATCATATCTCGAAAGAGACATGACTGACTGGGCAGAAGACTTTTTCCCACACTAGGTTACCATTTTTTCTGCGGTAGATTGGTTACCAACCAACGCTACAGAACCAAATCTGTACTGCTACTCCGTAGTTGGATGGAGGAGCGATAGATTTATACCTTTCTCAAGGGTATTTGTGCGTAAGTGAATGTAACGAATTCAACTGAAATTCCAACTCAAAAATCACTCGATTAAGGGCTTGTAACTGATCTGAAAGCTATTTCCAAATTTTTGTGATCGATATGCTTCAATAATTTTTTTCTATTGGTCTGTTTTTTGTACATTGTTATAAAAATACAATTGTTTTATCGTTAAACGTGTTGACAAGTGAAGACATATCCTGCTAGGAAAAAAAGTTTTTTTTGAAAAAAGTAATTTTTTTCAAAAATGTAATTAATTAATTAATTTTTAACAGTACTATTTAATCGGAAAATATGTCTGGAACAGATATTAGATTTTTAAATTTTAAATTTTTAAATTTTTAATTTTTTGTTTGGTTTTAATGTTTTCTCTTTTGTCAGCGTTCATCAAATTCACTTATCGAACTTGACGGAAGTGAGTTTGTTTTTACGTTTTATTTTAAAATGTCTGGAATTTTTATTTAATGAAGTAAAATAATTTTTATTTTTATCCATTATCTTTCGGCTATTATCGTTCAAATGATACCAAAATTTAAGGTCAAAGAATATACCTGTCTATATTTCTGATATGAGATAATGTAACTATTTGCACTTTGCAATTGCACATTGTTCAGACTGTTATCTCATCTTTGTTGTCACATTCATGACATTTCGGCCGTTTTACTCTCCGATCTTTAGAACCAAACCCTTTATGAAGTCCATGGGGCTATATTTTTCCAATTTCATATGCAAACACTTTTTTTAGGATATTTAAGTTTTAGTTAATGTTTTTTTTTTTTTTGTGACCAAACTCTTCAAATATCTGTTGTGGTCAGGTATTGAACTCAACATTTTGGATCAAGTCAGTTTTTGGATTACTCAATCAACGTCTTTATTCCCTGAGTCATGTGCATTTTAGCCTTATTTTTTATTTATTTATTTTTGTTTTTGTTTTTTGTTTTTTGTTTTTTGTTTTTGTTTTTGGAGTCTTTGTCGAAAGTCTATGTTGGTGCTTAATAGATAGGCATATGTCTCGTTTACAATATCGTCTTAAGAAAACAGAATGCATTGTCATCAACAAAAAAGGGGCCCCAGATGCCAGCTACAGGTCGAGAATACTAAAATCAAGCAGGTACAGAAATTTTAATACCTGGAAAGTATTCTATCAGTGAACAGAAAGTGCAACACTAAGATCCGAAAGTGTATAGGTATGGCAAACGATGCATTCAAAAAGCTGAGTAGAGTATTTAGAGTGGTAACAAAGAAAAGAGTCCTGCATGGTAAGAAAAATGAAGGGAGGACTCAAAGCAACAAAAATGTAGTTCTACAGAAGGATGCTGAGGATACCATGGACCGAACATGTGAGCGACAACAAGGTTTTGGAGAGAATGAAAACGAAAAGGAAACCTTTTTTTCCACTGCCACTATTGCGCAGGGGGTTACATAGATGAAAGTGATGAGATAGTTGTTAGATATAGGAAATGTCAGAAGGAGGGTGATAGACGGGTAAGGATACCGAGGATGAGGGTTGGGTAGATGAAAAGAGTGTTTGAGAGAATGGATGCAAGTTAGTGTGTTAGGAGGTGTCTATTTACCTTACATTTAAACTCCTGGAGATTGTAGCTGTCGGGGAAGCAAGTATGTGGAAGGGAATTCCACAGACGGAAAGTGCGAGAAAACATATTTAATATCAGGAAAATGCTGCTGAACTAGGAAGTTCACGTTATGGGGATGGAGAGCTTGGAGAATATGATATTCACAAGGTGGTTAGAAGGAAAGAGAAACAGTTAATGTGTATGAAAAGTTAATGTGTAACATATTTGATGGGCAATTGAATGGCAGAGCAAAGTTTGGGGGAAATAACAAGAGAAAAGTTGTTAAGACCTACAGGAGTCAGGGAATGTGGAGTTCCATGCTCGCCTACGTCCTGAAAGAACAAAACATATAGAATAATTACAAGAAGAGGATACCAATTACACCCTTGTGGCTTTTTTTTAAGTTGTAGGCTCCGTTCCATCATGTTTCATGTCGCACAGTTTTGGCAATCACGACGCCCAGGGAAGTCGTCAAACATGTTCCTGGGTGTTGTATGTAAATCACCTCAAATAATGCCAAAAAGACTTTGAATTCAGTGACATTCATTGAATCCCGTTTCAGCAGCTGTGTTAAATAACAAATACGTCCCTATCCATCAGGTGCAGAGCTGCTCTTCACCCGACATGAGTGTCTACCCACGACATCTAAACACGACTTCTGTACAGTTGCGCCAGTGTAATGTAAGTGGAAAACAGTAAGAGAAACAAATGTAAGGAAAATTTAATAAGAGCAGGAAAAATGTTCCTGTAACTTGTTTCGTCTTTTAGACTTGGTACTTTTAAATGTAATTTTCTTTCCATATAATGTGTTTGGATATATAGCCTAGCCAACTTCATTTAGTTTCTTTTTATTGTTTACTAGCATCATAACCCGGCGTTGCCCGTGCAACTCAGAACATTTTAATTTCTTCAGCGGATGAAACAAATACGTTTAAATTCGCTGCAGACACTTAAAATATATATATATATATATATATATATATATATATATATATATATATAAAACAGGCAATCCGTGAGTCTGTGTGTGACTGTTCCCTATGCACGCCTACATTTCTTTTGTTTCAAAATTACGGGGGAAAATATTCATATTTTTTGTTGACCAAATAAATTTTTAAAACGTCGGAATAAAAATTAAATATAAAGGATCATTTTTTTTTAATAAAAAAATATTTTAGTCGCGTTTGACACGTGTGATTTGATTTCTGTGATGTAATTCAGCAACCATCTTAGATCTTAGATGTTTTACAGAGTAAATGTAAACAATCGGCTCCATTGGCCAAAAAATGGGAAAGGGAAAATTGCTAAACTTAAACTCCAAATGTATGTGTCGATCTAGCTTCCCTGTAGATATGTGTCCCTAGAAAGTTTCAATGGTGTAGCTTAAAAAATGTAGGCGTGCATAGGGAAAAGTCACAGACAGACTCACAGATGGCCTGTTATATATATAGATAATAATAATAATAATACACAAGGAAATAAGAATAAAAATAAGAAATAAGAAAAAAATGTCTACAGACTAAAGATAAATGGCTCAATGACAAATGTGCAGAAGTAGAGAGATTCAGCAGGAAGAGAGTACAGTCAATAATACGCAAAGATGAGAACGGAACGGAAATATTAAAATCTGAGGTGGAATCTGCAGTAGCCAAACTGAATAGAAACAAAGCAGCTGGACCAGACGGCATAGTCATAGAGCTACTGATAGCCCTCTAAGAATTTGGTATAGAAAAAATACTGAAATAATAAATGAAATTTATAATAGTTGGGTTATATCAGATGATCTCAGCAAGTCTATCTTGATAGCAATACCGAAGAAGCCAGGAGCGAACGAGTACGAACTCCACAGAACCATCAGTTTAATGAGCCATATAACAAAACTGATCGTCCGAATCCTGATAAATAGAGCAATAAGCAGAATCAGGCCAGAGATAGGACAAGAATAGTATGGTTTCGTTAAAGACGCGGGAACAAGAAATGCCATATTTATGATTATGATGCTTTCCGAAAGGGCAATACAAATGAAGGACTCATACCTGTGCTTCATTGATTATGCGAAGGCGTTTCACAAAATACGCCACAAAGAACTGATGGAGATGCTCGTAGCCTGGACATATTTGGGAAAGACTTGAGAGTAATAAAGAATCTTTACTGGCAGCAAACCGCTTGCATACGGACAGGTAATGAATTGAGTAGATATACAAAGATAGAAAGGTGTGTAAGACAGGGATGTGTCTTTTCACCGTATCTGTTCAACTTGTACAGCGAGAATATTTTGAGGACCCTAGAAGTTATGTCTGGATTTGTCATCGGAGGCCACAATTTAAACAACCTAAGGTACGCAGATGATACAATGCTGATAGCAGACACAGAAAGGAAACTACAATACCTCCTATAGGAGGTAGCTGAAGAGAGTGACAAGAAAGGACTACAAATAAACTGCACAAAAACCGAATGCATGGTCATCAGTAAAATGGGCAGCCCAAAATGCCAAATACAGGTCGGGGATACCAGAATCAAGCAGGTACAAAAATTTAAATATCTGGGAAGCGTTATATAACAGAAGACGGAAAGTGCGACACAGAGATCCGAAGACGAATTGGCATTGCGAAGGAAGCATTCCAGAAGTTGAGTCAAGTATGAAGAAATAGGACTATTTCGATAGAAACAAAAAAGAGAGGACTAGATTGCTATGTGTTGTCAGTTCTTCAATATGGTAGTGAATGCTGGACAATATCATCAAAGATGAAAGAAAAACTTGAAGCAACTGAAATGTGGTTCTACAGAAGGATGCTGCGAATATCATGGATCGAGCATGTGGGCAATGATGAGGTCTTGGAAATGATGGAAACAAAAAGGAAATTAAAACTGAGCATAACGAAGAGACAGTTGAAGTTCCTGGGACACGCAATGAAGGAGGAAGGCTTGGAGAATCTGATACTAACAGGCCAGAAAGAGGGGAAAAGAGACAGGGGAAAGCAACGGATAACATATTTGAAGGATCTAATCAGGTGGATGGCGGAACGAGGATTGCATGGTGTAATAGAAGATGGCGTACTCAGAGCCACCAGGGATAGGGAAACGTGGAAAGCCATGATCGCTTACGTCCTGAAGGGACAAGGCACATAGAAGAAGAAGAATTTCACAAAATTTCTTATTAGGTATCTCATTGTGGTAATAGGAGTTCTGCCTAGGGACAAAATGTTGGAAATATTTTCATTTTTATTTTCTATGGATGCTCAAGCGATTAAAGCCCGTTCTATACATTTTCGTCTTAGTAAATTGCTTTCTCTTTTTAAAAATTTAAATTATCAGGCTCATTTAGGTGAGAAACAAATATATTGATTCTAATGTTGTTTAAGATGAACCCTTAAAGGGGATCTTTTACAAAACAACACACACAATACATGAGTAAAAAGGGAATATGCAGAACTGATTGTTGGATAAACACCCAAAAGCCACAGCCTCATTGACCAGCAATAAGCGAGGAGGTTTGTGATTGGATAAAATGTATTGTTATGTAAAATAAATCAACTCAAATGTTCTTATCAAATTGCACAACGATAATATAAAAGAGTAGGAAATTATGCTTGGATTCTGAGAGAGTAAATAGTTGTTGCGTATTGTCCTACTAATCTAATCTGATCACAAATTCATAGATTCAGTTAAAAGAAAAGCAAAACTCATCCATGATAATAGTTCTACATAATTTACGCCTAGAAAACAGAAAGTTATTAGAACTCATGAAAAATTAAACAAAAACAAAACTTTTAATGTAATCTGTATAAAAGAGAGATTGCTGTCCAAAAATACAATTATATATATAATCTGCCTACTTCTACCGAGTGCCCATACCTCAGAGGTAGAATCGCCGACGGACGCCAATTCAGGGTAAAAAGCAATCGGGTGTCTAACCGTACTGATGTGCTGTGATACAGCGAAATAGATATGTCTGCGGATGACTATATATATATTTCAAATAAAAATTCGAAAACCACATATGTCAGATGATCATTTCTGCGAAACAAATTCACTTCATCTGCGATTTTTTATCATTAATAATAAAAAAGTCACTGATGAAGCAAATTTATTTCTCAGAAATGATCATCTGACATATGTGACTTTCGAATTTTTATTTTCAAAATTATATATTTGGCTCTATAAATAAATAATGCTATTTAAATTGATCTCTTAGGCTGGATCAATTTTAATATTTATTTTCAACAATTTATTTTAATAGGCTCTCCCTTGGCTTTTTAACTACATGCTACTTTCTTTTTGTATATATATATATAATTTTTTTTTTCATTTTTAAACGAGTTATTTCGCTACCTTTGTTTCCACCATGAGTGGTTTCTTCAGGTGATTTTTAATAATGATTTTACCTTTTACCGTTTTTCTTTTTAAGAACGCTCTTGTAACGGTGTTTTATTTGAACGTTCACGTGGCAGAGAATTTATGAACTCGCATTATTTAAATTCAAACGAATTATGACGTTTCCATCCATGTTTGTATGAACCTAAGAGGTATTTCTTAGTGTGGATGCATTTAGTCATAACTACTGTTCTTTCATTTAACAGTTCATCTTTTTTTGAGTATGTCATAATTTCTACATATTTGTCAACCATTGTCAGGCTTGGATGTTTTTACAATGCTCCACGTTATTTTTTTTAATCATTTCACCTCGAGCAAGGTGGAAATGCCACTGATGTGCGGGGGGGGGGGGCTACATAACTGGAAAAAAAATTAATTAGAAGAGAGAAGAGGAGTACGAACCAATTAGAAAAGAGCAAAATGCAGGTGAGATGACAGTTTCAAGCTAGGAGAGAAAGGGAGGGATATACTGGGTGGGGGAAGGGCTAGAGTCAAGAGGTTAGTCGGTGATCATTGACATTGCATTTAAACTTAAAATGGAAGCGAGTTCCACAGGCGGGAAGTGCGAGAGAAGAAGCTGCAGGAGTGGAATTGTCGTCTGCATTTGACTAACCTAACAGTGAAAGGGTGGGACTCAGTTGCTAATCTGGTCGCACAAGCAAACACCTGTTGAGGTGGCACCAGTGACTTGAGTTCGTCTGAGCAGAAGCCATGAAAGTACTTATAGAACAGACAAAGAGAGGTCACATTTCGTCTGTGGGGAAGTGGCTGAAGTCAAGCCGCCAAGTCAGCACCTATCACGTTACTGACTCTTCTTTGGAGCCTGTCGAGAACACTGAGGCGAACGGCAGGGGCGCCTGACCATAAATGGCAGCAGTACTCCATGCATGGTCGAATGGTAGACTTGTATATATGCAGGATGGATTCCGGTGGAAAAAAACATCCTGGATCGACACAGTGACCCAACCTTCTTAGCAGTGGGTTTAGCTATGGATTCGATGTAACGGTTCCATTTGAGATCAGAAGAGACGGTAAGGCCGAGGAGGCCCAGTGTATTGCACTCAGGGAGAATCGCTTGATTCATGCTTATGGGAGGCAGGAAAGGTTGCCTGTTATGGTTGACAGACAACAGTTTGGTCTTAGACGCGTTGAAATTGACAAGCCACTTCTTGCCCCAATTCACCACAGAGTGTAGATCCGGTTCAAGGTCAGCAGCGAGATCATGTCTGTCCGCCACGCCAGGTTTCTTACTGATGCAGGAGTATATTGTGGTGTCATCTGCTAGGATGCCTACTTGGGACTTGATCTCATCTGGGAGGTCGTTGATGAAAATAAGAAAGAGTGTTGGGCCAAGGATAGAGCCCCGAGGGACACCGGTATTCGTGCTGTAGGATGAAGAGGCATGCTCGTTCAAAACGACCTTCATTTTGTTTAAAAAATATTGGATTAGGTCAAGCAGGCGTCCGGTAATACCGTAACCCCGTAGCTTGGAAAGAAGGCCAGAGTGCCAGACCCTCTCAAAAGCCTTAGAGATGTCCAGAGCAACCGCACGAGCCTCGCCTGACTCATCGACGGTCTGGAGCATGTACTCCGTAACGGTTGTTAGCATATCGGCAGTGGACCTGGCAAAGCGGAAGCAATATTGCCTGTCAGAGAAGAGTTTGTGGGCAGTAAGATGTTGAATTATTTCAGCATTGATTATGGCCTTGAACACTTTCCCGAATATCGATAGAAAACTGATAGGGCTATAGTTGGATGGGTCCGAGGGTTTACCACAATTCTTAAATACAGGAACGACTGAAGAGAACTTCCAGCATGCAGGAAAACAGAAAGGCAGTAGTTAAACAGTTTAGAGAGGACAGAGGAGAATTCAGGAGCGCACCTCTTAAGGACTATCACCGGGATGCCGTCGTCACCGCTCGCCTTATGGGGGTCAAGTTTTGAAATTACTCGGGATACTATCTTCGGGGTAATATATACGTCGTGCAGTTTGGCCTCAGTTCTAATGGGGAAGACGGGTGAGCATACTCCATATGAGTCAAATGTGGAGTTGGATGAGAATCTGCCGGCAAAGTACTCAGCTTTGTCCGCAGATGACGTGAGAACCTCAAATTCATGTATTAAAGGAGGTATTGAGGTTTTACTATTGTTCAGCACCCGTTTGCACAACCGCCAATAGTCCTTGGAGCTGAACTTGCGGTCAGCTATGCACTGTCGCCTTCTCTCAGCATGTGTTGATTTTTTTCGTATTTTGATTTCAATTTCTAGACATGGTTAGCCAATTTTGTATTGTTTTTTAATGTTTCTGTTTTAAATGTAGATCTGTGATTGAATCACCTGGTTAAAACTGTCTTTGGTTGAGCCCAAATATATTTTGTTTTGGCCATCTGGGTGATGTACCTCTGCCTTATAAATTATTTCTTTTCAAGGTCTCTGCAACACAAAAGAGCGTGTGTGTGTGTGTGTGTGTGTGTGTGTGTGTGTGTGTGTGTGTGTGTTTGTGTGTGTGCATGTGTTTGTGTGTGTGTATGCCTGCCTGCGTTCGTGTGTGTGAGCATGTGTTTGGGTGTGTGCGTGTGTTTGTGTGTGTTTGCGCGTGTGTGCGTACGTGCGTGTGTGTTGTGGGGTGTAAAGACAGAAGGAAAACTTAGCGGAGACCCTTTGCTCTTTTGCAGGACACCATCAAAACAAATACAAAGATTTTATTTTGTAACAAAATATATATATATATAAAAAACAAAACAAATTATTGGTTTTTTCAAATTTTTAAAATGATTAAATATACCAAACATTTGGCCAATTTTCCTCGCTTTTTTCTCCAGAAAAGAAAAAGACTTATACGAACTCAAAAATAAATAAATAAACTTAATTGCAGTACTTTGTCAGTCTTCTTTAATGAAATTTGTATTATATATTATATTATATATATGTGTGTGTGTGTGTGTGTGTGTGTGTGTGTGTGTGTGTGTGTGTGTGTGTTCTTTCTTTTCGGAATATAAATTATATAAAAATTGTCTAAATGTATTATTTTTCCGAGCACTTTCGGCTATACTTTTAACCATTATCAAGGATGAATTTCATTTTACTTGTAACTGAAATTGCATAGTGTTTTTGTATGTGTCTAGACATACAGAAAAAATAGCATTAATATTTTCTACAAAAACGAAATGCATAGTAATCATAAACAAGATGAATCTTCACTTCGAAACATCAATCGAAAATGCGCAACTCCAGGTGACTTGAGCAAATTAAATTAATTATCTATTCCACAAAATTTAAAATTGCTAATTTCTACGTCAAAAATACCAATTTAACCGTAAGATCTAAACTACAGAGAACTAATACTATTTACGAATTTACATGTCCTTTGAAGAATCATGCTCTTGATTAATGTAGATTCGTAAATAATTACATTGGATACACCATAACTAGCTTGACGAGAAGACTCACATTGCGCCTCGCAGACCATAGTTCACTTCGATCTCATTTAAACAAGCATAGACACCTAACAAACTTTATCCATAAAATACTCGTTGATAATCTATCATATTTATAAATGGAACTTTGTCTGTGTGTGCGTGCCTGTGTGTGTGTGTCCGTTACCTATAGACTCCGAAACGGCTGAACCGATTTTCTTGAAAATTTACACAGTTGTACTATAAGCGTCTGCCAGTGTTCTTAGCTAGGTTTTGTGTCGAGGTATCCACGATAAATATCGAAAATCGATAATCGAAAAATCTGGTTATAGAAGGAGTGGTCCGATTTTAATCAAATTTGATACACTCATGGACAAAAACATAAGAAACCATATTCAGAAGTTTCAAAGTTGCAGTTCTTATAATAGTGCAAAAAATTAATAATATATATATAATGCAAGATGTGTGTGTGTGTGCGTGCGTGTGTGCGTGTGTGTGTGTGTGTGTGTGTGTGTGTGTGTGTGTGTGTGTGCGCGCGCCATCATTGTTTTCTTTTCTTTTTTCCCCGAAAATAAATGGAATAGATTGACTGCAACATATTTGCGTCAGTGTCGATAACAAAATAAAGAAAAGTTGTAAATTTCAAAGCGGGAAATGTTAATAATTTATGATCATTTATGTCTATTTAAAGCCCGTTCTATGCATTCCTTTCTTATTAAATCGCTTTCTCTTTTAAGAGATGGATAAATAACTTTCCCAAGAAAATTTTCGCGTAAGTGCATACAACGAATTCAAGTAGAATTTGAACTCAGCTCCCCGATTTCTCGTTCCGAGCCGATATCCCCTGCACCACAACGCCCATTCCCTGCCTACTAAGAACATTCCCGCTTTGCTTAGGGTTCTTCTTCTTCTATGTACCTTGTCTCTTCAGGACGTAGACGATCATGGCTTTTCACGTCACCCTATCCCTGGTGGCTCTTAGCACGCCTTCTCCTGTTGCACCAGCCAAACACCGTTCTGCCATCCAATAGCCCATGAATCGAGAATAAAAATGTATAAAAACTAGCATGGCCATAAAATGAGGGATCAGTTTATATATTGATTATAATATAGAATTGGTTCTCTACTTTATATCGACATTATAATTTCTTATATACAGTTGGCATATATATTCTCCTTCTAGTGTGCCCTGTCTTTTCAGGACGTAGACAATCATGGCTTTCCACGTCTCGCTATCCCTGATGGTTCTTAGCACGCCTTCTCTTGTTACTCAATGCAACCCTCGTTCCATCATCCACCTGATTAGGCCCTTCAAATATGTTATCTGCTGCTTCCCCCTGTCGCTTTTTCCCTTTATCTGGCCTGTTAGTATCAGATTATACAAGCCCTTTTTACTCATTGCATGTCCCAGAAACATCAACTGTCTCTTCCTGACGCTCAGTTTTAATTTCCTTTTCGTTTCCATGATTTCCAAAACATCATCATTGCTCAAATGCTCGATCCATGATATTCGCAGCATCCGTCTGTAGAACCACATTTCAGCTGCTTCAAGTATTTCTTTCATCTTGGATGATATTGTCCAGCATTCACTGCTATATTGAAGAACTGACAACACATAGCAATCCAGTACTCTCTTCTTTGTTTCTATCGAAATAGTTATGTTTCTTAATACTTTCCTCAAATTTTGGAATGTTTCCTTCGCCATTGCCAATTCGTCTTCAGATCTCTGTGTCATACTTTCCATCTTCTGTTATAACACTTCTCATGTATTTAAATTGTTGCACCTGCTTGATTCTAGTATCCCCGACCTGTATTTGGCATATTGGGCTGCCCTTTTTACTTGCATTTGGTTTTCTTGCAGTTTATTTGTCATCCTTTCTTGTCACTCTCTTCAGCTACCTTCTGTAGGAGGTCTTGTAGTTTTCTTTCGGTGTTTGCTATCAGCACTGTGTCATCTGCGTACCTTAGGTTGTTTAAATTGTAGCCTCCGATTGCAAATCCAAACATAACTTCTAGCTTATTTAAAATATTCTTGCTGTACAAGTTGAAGAGATTCGGTGAAAAGACACATGCTTGTCTTACGCCCCTTTCTATCTTTGTATATCTGCTGAATTCGTTACCTGAAATGATTAAAAAGCCAAAAAATCCATTCTTTTTTATTTTTAGACTAGTAGTATAGCCCAGTATTGCTCGGGTGTAATGCAAGCTTTAAAACTAATCCATGGTCCTGGAGATCAGACTCTTTGGACGTTGGCACGAAAGAGCAAAAGGCAATAGTTGTTTCCAGTTAAAGCGAAGCCGTAGACTGAAAGAAAAATGAATGGATGTAAGTCAAATTTTGATTTCCTGGTATTGATATCAAATAAGATTTTTCGTCGTAAACTGAATTTTGAATGCTAAATAAGTTCTCTCAGTAAATGGTATCATGGCTGAGACTAAGAACTACAATTATACCAACTTAGAGCCAAATCCGAAGCAAAAACTAAAATAAAAGGGCTGAAAAAAAAATACAGACATACAGGCAGATAAACAGACACACACACAAACATCTTGCCTTTTATATATATATATATATATATATATATATATATATATATATATATATTATCGATTTTCTGCACTATTGTAAGAACTGCAACCTTCAAACTTCTGAATATCGTTTCTTATGTCTTTGTCTATGAGTGTATCAAATTTGATTAAAATCGGACCACTCCTTCTATAACCCGATTTTTTCAATTGTCGATATTTATCGGGGTACCTCGACACAAAACCTAGCTAAGAACACTCGCAGACACTTATATTACAACTGTGTAAATTTTCAAGAAAACCGGTTCAGCCGTGTCGGAGTCTATAGGTAATGGACACACACACAGACGCACACATACACACACACACACACGCACAGACAAATTTCCATTTATAAATAAGTTTAGACAAGAAAGTATGTTACGCAGTTTTACACATTATTGATAGATTATTTTCTTTTTGTAATTTATAACTCGTATTTGTGTTCTTCCGCCTTCCGTGATCTTTATTTCATTATAAATTTGGGAGTAATTATCTGTTTCGACGGCTAGATACTAAAAAGGTCGCCAAATATGTATTTAGTAACCCGACAGTTGTAAGCCGTGATTTTATTGCATAACTGAGAGAACTTGGATTTTCAACCAACACAAAAGAGGGAAAGTATAAACTCCCATAAGAGGCAGAAGCTGCATATCGATGAATAAGCCATTTTCATAATCTGACAAAAAGCCATTAAAGTCTTGTAGTATTGTGAAATACTACTAGGGCGCCTCTGGTTGGCGGTAAAGGTGCAACACATGAAAGCAATCTATCTCTAGATAGGTTTGTGTTGCATCCATCTCCTTTTCTATTTTCCTTTGCTTTTCTATTTGTGTTGTTTCCATCTTCTCTTTATCTCTGGTGAAATTGTCCAGCATTTGCTGTCATAGAAGAAGATTGATGTTACATAACAGTTCATCATTCTTTTCTTTTGGCTAAAGAAATATTTACAATAATAAAGTAAACTGGAAAGAAATTGGAAAGTAAAATAAATATTATAAACGTTTTTAAAAACCAAAATTATTATCAGGCTCATTACGGTGAGCAACTAATGTATTGATCGTATTGTTTTGTAAAAGATGAATCGTTAAATGGGACCTTTTAAAAACAACACACTCAATGCATGAGTTAAAAAGGAAGATCCCTCAAGACCTGCGGAGATACAGAACTGATTGTCAGGAAAAAACCCAAAAGCCACATCCACATTGAGCAGCAAAAATTTGTATTTCCGTGAGTGAATTTCTGTGTATGCAATATCCCATAGAAAGTTCCATCGTTATTTAATAGAAAAAGAAAATGAAATACGAATTTTTTCTGCGGCAGTGATATAAATATCATTGTTGAATAAATCATATGAAAATTCTGCTTGTTCCTTCCTTAGTTAGTTACTTAGTTCTTCCGTCCGTTACGCCACTGAAGAAAGATAACACACTTACTCTCTACACGAGCTTTTCCTTCCCCTCTACCTTACTCTAAATGCTACTCTCCTCAGCCTTTTTCTCACCTTTTCCAAACGGAAGTTTAGTAAAGAGTGAGGGTGCTTATAGCATTACTGTAGCAGTAGCAGCTTAAGCTGGTGGTTGTAGCAGTAATTGTGTGTGTGTATATGTGTGTGTACTGTACAATATAGTAAAAATAGGTAGGTTTGTTGTCGTATCCCGCGACCTAATAACAAAATTTCTTGCCTCTACACCCTTGACCATTACACAGTTGGTCTATTCTATTTCCAATGGACACATGAGCCATGATTTTTCAGTAATAAAAAAAAACATTTTATCTTTCAAAATCTCTCATAAAATAGCGTACAGTATTTTGGTCATGGTCTGTGCATACGCCGTTTAATGTAATATAAGATTACAGTAAAGTAGCTTCTATGGACATTACTTTTATAGATATTTTAATAAAATTACACTCTGTATTATTGTTATTTTATTATCCAATACCTTTATGTTTGAAGACGTTATTATCATTTGTAGTATGACAAAGTAAAATATTTCCAGGAAATCATAAATTATCCTTCCATGGAAATTCCACGGGTTCCTCTAGTAGAAATTCTTGCTGTAATAATTTTTTTAATCATTTCATCCCGAGTAAAGCGATAGTACTACTAAGACTCAATGGGCTACTGGGATAATGATAAAAATAATTCTAGCATAAAAGTTAAAAGTACTTCTGGTAAAATACCAATGTCTTTTGAGAGAATTGGGATCTTATTAAAACCAATATTCTTATGATTGATTCAGTCTGTAAAGTTTCTGTGTTTATCTTTGTTTAAGCTTTCCACGCCGCAAACAGACTGATCTCTACCGTTAGCTCTCTCCGATCAAGGCAGCACCAATCTATCAATAACTTTTTATAACATTCCTTTTGCTGCTCTGTAACCTCAAACTTCAGCATGCATGAGGCTACTTTCGCTTTTGCTTTCCTGCTGAGGCTATTACGTCATCTTGGCGGGAAATAAGCGCTGTTCTACACAAAGTTTGGCAATGCCGTTGGCCTCTTCGCACTGTGCTATACATCACGCTTTTCTTTTAGCCATGCTGTTTAGCAAATATCTCCACCATTGCCCATCCATAATCTGACATATTATTCTATTTAAAGGGATTCGAACACACTTCAACGCTCACAAATATAACCAGAAGATATTGCATGTTGAATAATACTACTACTACTAATAATAATAATAATAATAATAAGGTAGCATGGATGTTGCAAAGAACTGCATGACTGTTTAATGGGGGCGGGAGAGCTCCTTGTTGAACGCAGTAGTCCGATAGGCTCAAGTTTACTGCTAATATTTTATGACACTTCAGATATGGAACAGATTACAATAACTTTACTGGTAATATCAAGGGGAAAATACCTGAGCTAAGGTTTTATTTCTAGTCATGTATTTTGTATCTTATTCACTATTGTTTCTCGGATTTGAGGCTTAATCAAAAACTTTTCTCTTTAAGCTGCTATTTACCTTTTATAGAATAAAGAAATTATTTTTTTTATGTGTTGCAATACGTGACAGACACAGAAAAGAAAATACAGGACCTCCTACAGAAGGAAACGTGATGAGAAAGGGCTAAAAAAAACCCGAATGTATAATCATATGCAAAATGTGAATCATAAAATGCCAACTACAATCGAAGTCACTAAAATTAAACAGGTACACTACCGGCCATAATTATTAGGCCACCCCGGTGTTTAAAAAAAATTATGTATTTCATACTATTTCTAGTATTTATTGCCAAGTGAATAATTGTAAATGAAAATGGAATGGTTCTTTTGTTAATATTGAACAATAGCATGTGCCTCAATGAATTTATAAATATTTAATAATTACCTATATTGCAGTTTCATCAATGAAAGAATGAATAAAATTTAAGGTGATTCGAACGAGTTCATCTTTGCTTCCTTGTCTTGTAAAATTTTGCAAAGTAATAACAAAAGAACCATTCTATTTTCATTTAGAATTATCCACTTGGCAATAAATATTAAAAATAGTATGAAATACATCATTTCTTTTTAAAAACTGGGATGGCCTAATAATTATGGCTAGTAGTGTACATAAATTTAAATACCTCGGAAGCATTATGACACAGGATGGAAAGTGAGACACTGAGAGCTGAAGGCGTATTTAGATGGCAAATAATGCATTTGGGAAACTGAATAGAGTACGGAGAGATAAGAAAAATTTCGCCTGGGAACAAAGAAAAGATTACTGCATTGTTATGTGATGTCTGTTCTTCATTGTGGCAGTGAATACTGGACAATCTCATTAAAGTAAAAGAAAAAACTTGAAGCAAATGAAATGTGGTTCTACAGAAGGATGTTGAGGATACCATGGACACGAACATGTGAACAAAGACGAGGTTTTGGAGAGGGCGGAAACGAAAAGGAAAATAATATTTAATATAAAGAAACTAGAAATGAAGTTCCTGGGACATGTAATGCGGAAGGAGGGCTTGGAGAATCTGATACTCACATGTCAGGTAGAAGGAAAGAGAATCAGCAGAAAGCAAGGTGTAACTTACTTGACGGGCTTCACCAAGTGAATAGCAGAACGGGTTGGGAAGGTATAACAGGAGAAAACGTGTTAAAAATTAAAAGTTATAGGGGGATGTGGAAGGCTATGATCGCCTACGTCCCGAAGGAACACGGCACATAGAAGAAGAATACGATTAATACCCATAATATCCCCTGCATTTAATGTAGTCAGGATATTAGAAGAATTGTTTTTTTTTGTTTTTTTTTTGTTTTGTTTGTTTTTTTTTTTTGTTTTTTGTTGTTGTTTTTTGTTTGTTTGTTTTTTATTTTATAATATTTAACTGGCATAGAAACGATAATCTTGGGATAATGTAGATATCAAGATAAAAATGAGATTTTATAAAGTTATTCTAATCTAATATTCTAAACAATAAACCGGAAATCTCACCGGACTTTGTGCTCCGACTACATGACTTTAAGCCTGATACTAAATTGGTATCTAGGTCCCACTCTTTTACTGTTGAAATGGCTAAAAGCAACCACCTAGCCAAAAGTTTATTTACTCCCAATTCCCGCTTGCATAACTACCTTGCGTTGACCTGCTTTTCTGATAGCTACAATCTTCAAAAATTTAAATGCAGCGTCAGTCGCCATTTTCTATCTTCTTGAATCCCGATCATCTTTCGTCCTTTCCCTAATCTTCTCTATATTCAGTCTATCCACTCGCTTTTATTCCCTGCGTTAGTCGGTCAGTAAAGTGCCGTACATGATACACGCTTATGTCTCGAAAAAGACATGAATGAGCGGGCAAAATATTTTCCCGCAGTTGCCATTACTTTCTGCGGTAGACTGGTTGCCAACCAAGGCTATAGAAATCAATCTGCCCTAAATAGCCTATAGCTAGAGAGAAAAGTGACGGATAAATAACTTTCCCAAGAAAATTTACGCGTAAGTGTATAAAATGAATTCAGCTAGAATTTGAACTCTACTCTCCGATTTCTCGTTCCGAGCCGATATCCCTAGCACCATAGCGTCCATTCCCTGAGTACTATAAGCTTCCTGCTTTGCTTGAGGTTAAATGATTAAAAAGCCAAAAAAGTACATTTGCTTTTATTAAATCAGATAAGAAAGCATATCACGCAGTTTTACACTTTATTGGTAGATTAATTTCATTTTTTTTTTTTAATTTATAACTCGTGTTCGCGTTCTTCGGACTTCTATTTAGCGGTCTTTATTTCATTGTAATTTTGGGAGTAATTATCTGCTTCGACGGCTAGATACTAAAAAAGACGCCCAACATATATTTAGTAACCCGACAGTTGTAAGCCGTGATTTTATTGCATAACTGAGAGAACTTGGACTTTCAACCAACACAAAAGAGGGAAAGTATAAACTCCCAACAAAAGCAGAATCTGCATATCGACCAAAATGCCATTTTCATAATCTGTCAGAAAACCATTAAAGTCTTGTAGTATTGTGAAATACTTTTAGGGCGCCTTGGGTTAACGGTAAGGGTGCAGCACATGGAAGAAAAATAACTCGTCTTTTTCTATATGGCGTGTGCCTTCTGGGCGTAGGTAGTAATGACGTTCTACAACTCTCAGTCAGTCAGTTAAGTGCCATACGTGACAAACGTTTTGGACGATCATGTCTCAAAAGAGACATGACTGACTGAGCAGCGGATTATTTCGGAGTAAGTTGCCATTGCTTTCTGCGGTAGACTGGTTGTCAGTCAAGGCTATAGAACCCAATCTCTCCTATTATTTGACTCATAGCTAGAAGAAGAAGAGATGTATTATATCATTAATTAGTAGTTATGGGGGATCAGTTTATTACTTCATAACAATACAAAACTGATCCCCTACTTTATAACCAGTAGAAGCCTTAATAATGATTTTAACTATTATATTTAGTCAGTTAAGTACGATACGTGTCACACGCTTTGGGAGATCATGTCTCGAAAGAGACATGACTGACTGGGCAGAAGATTACCACGCTGTAGGTTGCCATTACTTTCTGCGGTAGATTGGTTGCCAACCAAAGATATAGAACCCAATCTGTCATGTTATTTAACCTATAACTGAAGGGAAGAGACGGATTGATACGTTTTCCAAGGGCATTTTTGCGTAAGTGAATGGGAGGAATTCAGCTGGAATTCGAACTCGGCACCTCGATTTGTTGTTCCTAGTCGATATCCACTGCACCACAACGCACATCCACAAATTTAGAACTTCTAAAAAATGTTTGTCTTTTTACGATATCTCCTGTTCTGTCATTCACCCAATTATTCTAGACAGATTATTTGATGTTAACCTCTGATCCCCTTGCATCATTCTTTTCTCTGGGTGTCAACTTCTCCAAGCCCTCTTTTCTCAGTATGTGTCCTGGAAATTTTTCTGATTCTAATTATATGTGCACCTTCCGTGCCAGTTTTTTTAAAATGCCATAATTTCTGACATGTTTCGCCCATGGTATGCTCAGCATCCTTCTGTAGATCCACATTTTTGTTGCTTCCAGTCTTATCTTCATCTGAGGGAAATTGCTCAGCATTCCATGCCATACTGAAAAACAAATTTTAGATAGTAGTTCATAGATAAAAGATTAATAGATTAGATTATACACCCTAACAACAAACATTACTTTGTCACTTGACCTTCATTTTAGTTAGAATTTGGTATAAATAAAAACTCCGTTTGTTCCGCTCATATTACTTAGTTCTTCTGATTTGTCTTTCCTGAAATACGTCGTATGGGGGTCGGAATTATACATTCGAGAGAGCCGTGTTTAAATTCCGGTCGAGTTCATTACATTTCCAACGCGTTGCAAGTACCATTTGAATAGGTAGGGATCCATCACCTCTCCCTCTCGCTATTGGAGAAATAGTCGGACATGTATCTGAAAAAAATCTTCACAAAAATGTTAATGCAAATAATTATTCTTACAATCCAAAATATGTTTGGGTTTCAAATAAGTCACAAGGGTTGATAAACTGTCAAAAAATCAATCTGTCTATAGAACCATATTTATGTTGCTTCCATCTCCTCTTTATCTGTGGTGAAATTGTCCAACATTTACTGCCATGTTAGAGGATTGATGATACATAACAGTTCAGCATCATTTTCTTTTGTCTAACGAAATATTAACAATAGTAAAGTAAAATGGAAATAAATTAGAGAAGAAGGAAATTACTGGAAAGTAATTGAAACTCACCTGAAGCGAGCTGAATATGTAATACTCCCCATGCCAATGACATTTGCACCGAGCTTCTCTACGGCATATGACTTCATTGAATTTCTTTTAATGTGTTCCTCTCTAATTTATATTTAAATTGGGGTCATCAGGAGAGAATGTGCACCGTTTCGGGGCTTTACTCTCAACGGTTTCACTTGCACCAATGTGAGGCCCCATTATAACGATATACAAGTGTGTTGTAAATACACAAGCTCAAATATTTACGAAAAATTTCGAAAAACGGCAAACCTTGCGTTCTGAGAATGCAACGTGAACCTCATTACTCATTCACAATCAGTCATGATATTTCTTTCTTCCCAGCTCTTTAAGTGATGTTTTGCTAATGAAACTGTCTAGCATACACCACGCTTCCGATTTGATTCTTGGCAGTTTGGGTTGCGTCCCATCCTTCGATTCAACAGCTTGGATATCCTCAACACCGTTGTATGCATCCTAGCATTGGTTTTCCGACGTTTTATCTGCGTTGACAGAGCACTGCTCCTGAACCGTTTTCAGAGAAGCACAACCCATATTAACAATAATAAAGTAAACTAGAAAGAAATTGGAAAATAAATATTATAAGTTGCAAGAGAACTTGGGTAAGATTAGAACGTGATAGTGACAGGCATATCAATTGTTATCAATTGCAATGTTTTCTAAAGCAGTGCTTCTCAAACTAACTGGTTGTTTTGTTTTTGTTTTTTTGTTTTTTTTTGTTGTTGTTTTTTTTAATGTGCCAGGGACCTGCAAGCAAATCAAGCCAATCCAGCTGAGTAAGAGTGGGGGACGGTGAACCCCGGAATTTTTTTTTTTTTTTTTTTGTGATATGTACTATTTCAGGGACATTTTGAGACTATCTGTAATAAAAATGAGGGCATGATATCTTGTTCATTCTAAGAGCAGTCATCATTAACGTCACAAATTTTCCAGTATGCCAGACTTCCGGCCCAACAACCTTCACCTTCAACAATTTGTTTTGATTTGTGGATATATGAATGGAACAAAATCTGATGCGTATTCAGTTCACTGTTTTGCTGTTCATTATATCGCATTCGTTAGTTGGATAGCAATAACTTTTAACATGAGTGAGTAAATGAACAATATAGCCATAATAATATAAAACTAAAATGAAAATGTAAAAAAACGAAAACGAGTAAAATATCCTGGCAGTCTCTCGTGGCATAGAGTTTTACTATTGTTTCTTTCTTTCCTGGAAAATCTCCTCGTACCGGCAGACGATGGCTCGCGTACCGGCAACGGTACGCGTATCACACTTTGAGTAGCACTGTTCTAAAGCCTATGTAAAAGGTGAGAGGATTGAGGAAAGAATTATAACAATTTTGACAGCTGCTAAAATCTGATAGAATAATGAAGAGAATTGATAAAACTGGAATTTCAATAAGAATTAACAGTTACTTATCGGCTTTATTTCGTATCCAAAAATTTAATTCCTTCTTCGCTGATCGCTTCTGATTATAGCGTTGATGACTAAATTCTCTGCCAACCTGCTGCTTGAGGGCAGGAAGCTTCCAGTTTCACCAAAACCTGCTTTTGGATAAATAGTCGAACATGTATCTGAAAAAAATCTTCCACAAAATGTTAATGCAAATAATTATTCTTACAATCCAAAATATGTTTGGGTTTCAAATAAGCCACAAGGGTTGATAAACTGTCAAAAAATCGAACTATCTTTAGAACTGCATTTCTGTTGCTTCTAATCTGAAACTGTCTAACATTTGCTGCTATATAAGAGGACTGATGCTACATAACATCCAATCTCCTCTTTATCTGTGGTGAAATTGTCTAATACTTGCTGCAGTATTAGAGGATTGATGTTACATAACAGTTCAGTATTCTTTTCTTTTGTCAAACGAAATATTAACAATAGTAAAGTAAACTGGAAAGAAATTGGAAAATAAATATCATAAGCGGTAAGAGAAGTTGGGTAAGTTTAGAACGTGATAGTGACAGGCATACCAATTGTTATCAATTGCAATGTTTTCTAAAGCCTATGTAAAAGTTTAGAGGATTGAGGGAAGAATTATAACAATTCAGACAGCTGTTAAAATCCGATAGAATTATGAAGAGAATTTATAAGACCGGAATTTCAATAAGAATTAACAGTTACTTATCGGCTTTGTCTTGTATCCAAGAATTTAATTCCTTCTTCGCTGATCGCTTCTGATTATGGCGTTGGTGACTAAAATCTCCGCCAACCTACTGCTTGAGGGCGGAAAGCTTCCAGTTTCACCAAAACCTGCTTCCGCCATTCATTTCCTATAGCCGTTTGGTTTTGTAATATTTAGTTTAAGAAGAATGTAAATCAGAGTAAAAGAACCTGCTGATGGCTGGAATTTATTTAAGATGGATCTCAACTTGCCAGGAAGTGACCCACTTGATTTCATAAACTTCCTCTGAGGCATATATGAAATGAGACATGCAGAATCCATTTCTGAAATGGCAATGGACTTCCGCTGACTCTGTTATAATTTTTAGTGATGTCTTCTGAAACATATCCGCTGGTTCAACCGTCGAGATCTGTTACAATCGTCGCCCACTTGTTTCACCATTGGGAGGGAGGTCTTTGGGGTTGGTCGCGCTTAGTCGGGGTCCTCGTTTTAGGTTTGCCCTACGTCATCCTGTCAGAGTGAATGGACAACACAAGCCTCTCCACGACGACAAGGCGTGACCATATCTAGTATAAAAATAACGCACAAAAGTTTGATAAAACGTAAAATAGATCAACCAATTTTGAAAATCACGGTTCTGTTGCTTCTACACATTTTTAGAGGATCGTATGAAGGGGAGAGAGAACTGAAAAAAAAGTTTGGAAACTATGTATCTTACAATCAATATCCTGTCAGTGTTAAGTTTTTAAAGCAGTCTATCCTCATTAATTGTCCTAGAAATCTCAACCGTCTTTATCTGATCCGATGTACATAGTTTTTTGTGTCTATTTTCTTAAAACTTTCTCTATGTTTATAACTGTAGTCAATGGTATTCTCAGCATCCTTCTGTAGACCAACATCTCTGTTGCCTCTTCATCTGTGAGGAAATTATGCCAAATAATTATTATTCCTCTATAACTCATTAGGGACAAAAGTTTGATGATTATTTCATAGCTGTTATATCGCGACAGAATAGAAAAAAAGCCTTTAAAAGACAAACACTCGCAAGTATAGGGATTGGTTCGCGAGATTTTGTTTGTTTACCACGAAGTGGAGACCACTAAGGTCAATATTTGATGGCCGTTCTGACTTTAGGATGAAAGGGAGTTTTAATCGACTGTGGCAGCTTGACAGAAGGTTTAATGGCAGAAGTCATTTCCAAATTTCACGAGGAATACTTACAGATAATTCGTATATATATATATATATATATATATATAATCATTTCACCCCGAGCAAGGCAGAAATGGCACTGATGTGCAGAGGGCTACATTACTGTAAAAAAATTAGAAAAGAGTGAGGAGTACAAACTAGTTAGAAAGGAGTAATAGAAAGCTGAGAATGCAGGTGCGATGAGAGATACATAGCTGGAGAGAAAGGGAAGGTTATACGGGGGTGGGGAGAGAGCTAGAGTTCAGTGGTTAGTAGATGAGTATTGACATTGCATTTAAATTTCTGGAGGTTGTAGCCATCAGGAAAGCAAGAATATGGGAGCGAGTTCCACAGGCGGGAAGTGCGAGAGAAGAAGCCGCAGGAGTAGAATTGTCTGCATTTGGCTAACCTGACTGTGAATGGGTGGGACCCAGTTGCCAGTCTGGTTGCACGAGTAAACACCTGTTGAGGAGGCACCAGTGACTTAAGTTCGTCCGAGCAGAAGCCATGAAAGTATTTATAGAAGAGACAAAGGGAGGCCACATTTCGACGGTGGGGAAGTGGCTACAGTCGAGCCGCCAGATCAGTACCTATCACATTACAGACTCTCCTTCGGAGCCTGTCAAGAACATTGAGGAGAACGGCAGAGGCGCCTGACCATAAATGGCAGCAGTACTCCATGCACGGACTGATGGTTGACTTGTATATATGCAGGATGGATTCCGGTGGAAAAAACATCCTGGATCGACATAGTGACCCAACCTTCTTAGCAGTAGATTTTGCTATGGATTCAATATAGTGGTTCCATTTGAGGTCTGAGGACAGAGTAAGGCCGAGGAGGCGTAGTGTATTTCTCTCAGGGAGAATTGCTTGGTCCATGCTTATGGGAGGCAGGAGAGGTTGCCTGTAATGGTTGACAGACAACAGCTTGGTCTTAGACGAATTGAAGTTGACAAGCCACTTCTTGCCCTAGTTCACCATAGAGTGTAGATCCTGTTCAAGGTCAGCAGCGAGATCAGGTCTGTCCACCACGACAGGTTTCTTACTGGTGCGGGAGTATATTGTAGTGTCATCTGCGTAGATGCCTACTTGGGACTTGATCTCATCTGGGAGGTCGTTGATGAAAATAAGGAAGAGCGTCGGGCCCAGGATAGAGCCCTGTGGGACACCAGCATTCGTGCTGTAGGATGAAGAGGCACGCCCATTCAAAACGACCTTCATTTTGCGGTTATTTAAGAAAGATTGGATTAGGTCAAGCAGGCGACCGGTAATACCGTAACCCCCGTAGCTTGCATAAGAGGCCAGAGTGCCAAACCCTGTCGAAAGCCTTGGAGATGTCCAGAGCAACTGCGCGAGCCTTGTCAGACTCATCAAGAGCCTGTAGCATGTACTCCGTTACGGTTGATAGCAAGTCGGCCGTGGACCTGGCAAAGCGGAAGCCATATTGCCTGTCAGAGAAGAGTTTGTGGGCAGTGAGATGATGAACTATTTCAGCATTGATTATGGCCTCGAATACTTTCCCGAATATCGGTAGAAGACTGATAGGGCGATAGTTGGATGGGTCCGAGGGTTCACCACAATTCTTAAATACAGGAACGACTGAAGAGAACTTCCAACATGCAGGATGTGTGTGTGATGTGTATGTTTGTCTGTGTGTGTGTGCGTGTCTGTGTGTGTGTGTATGTGAGTGAAAGTGCGCTAACACATTTTATTGATATATATATAAAAAATATTCAAATGTTGGAAAATTTTTCTCTTCATTTCCACCTGAAATTATAGCCAAAATACGATGTTTAGATTAAACATAATAGACATAGTGTCTGTTATACTTAACAGTATATGTTTAGAAAATTATCTGCAAAATATATACATATATGTAATACCACCCATTGATAGTTGGTGTCAATAAAATAGTGATCGATACGATTCATTAGGTAGATATCAAAAGACTAAAATAGATAGATAGATAGATAGATAGATAGATAGATAGATAGATATGAACAGACTGAGAAAGAAAGAAAGAAAGAAAGAAAGAAAGAAAGAAAGAAAGAAAGAAAGAATTAATTGTGGGTATATATTCACTCATTTCCAAATTTTGAGATAAAAGCGCTGGGGAAATTATTTTCATGGTATCTTTGCTAGTATCAATCGAACCAGTGGTTGACTTTGACCTGAAGATAAATATGTCATACATGTCTTCAGACATGGTGTAATGGTTAGCAGACTTATCTGACTAGAATTGATATAATTGAATAGTGAGTTTGATCCTCATTACGTGCTCTAAAATTAGGCCCTCTAAACATTTTGCTGATTTTACCAATTTCAGGTCTGGTTGGTAGAAACCTAGGTTGCGTAATATAACTCGTTTACAAATTAAAAATATTCAAAAGTTCCACAATATAATTGTACACTTTTTTAATACAACTGCATACTGGTCTAATTTAATTTTGACCAAAAACTACGTAATTATATATATATATATATATATATATATATAGATCTGATAATGTCCATAATAGTTTTCGAAGTAATTGTTACTATGTGGGTATTTTTATATGAGATAGATTGTTTTGGATATTAGATGCAATGGAGTTGGTTGGTAGTATAATGTATTTGTTATTGCTTAGATTATTATTGTTAACAGTGTTTCTTTTCTTGTGGTTGTATATATTATGTGCCTTTCTTTTTGCATTGTGAATAAAGTGATATGGGTAATGCAAGTTTCTGAATGTGCTTTCTATGTACTTTCTTCTTTTGTTAAATATTGGGGGCTGCATATTCTTAGCGCTCTTAAAAAGAAACCTATAATAATACCAGATTTGGTTTTGGAAGAGTGGCTGGAGTAGAAATTTATCAGGTTGTTTTTGTTGGTAGCTTTTCTGTAGACGTCAAAATCGAGTTTGTTGTTATTTTTGTGTAATATGATATCTAGGAAAGGAAGAGTATGATTAGATTCATTTTCGAAGGTAAAATTTATAGTAGGTTCAATGTTATTGACAAAATCTGCTATGTTAGTAGTTTCTGGATAGATTAGAAGGAAGTCGTCTATATATCTAAAGTAGGAGGAATTTGGTGGTAAAATGTTTCTGAAACAATCTCTTTTCAGAAATTCTAAAAATAAACTAGCGAGAACGCCGCTGAGAGGTGATCCCATTGGTAAACCAAATTTTTGTCTATAGAAATAGTCATTAAAAGTGAAGAAACATTGCTTAGTAATTAGACAGCATAGTTTTATGATTTTCTGTGTGGGTAGACGTAATTTTATTTTGTTTTTAATTGTGTTTTTAATTGAGTTTAGCATTTATCGATAGGAACATTTGTGTATAAGGTTTTTATGTCTAGACTTGCCATGTGTTTGTTTTTTTATGTCTATGTTTTTTAGTTTGTTCAAAAGATCACCAGAGTTTTTTATATGTGAGGACTGATTGTGCCGAGAAGCGGTGTTAAGATTTCACATAAAATAGCTGGCAAATAAACAAAATCTTAACACCACTTCTCGGCACAATCAGTCCGTCAGATAGATAGATAGATAGATAGATAGATAGATAGATAGAGTGTTAAATGTAAGAGACAATGAATGTCTATTATGTTTAATCATGAGCCGTTCTAAACATTGTATTTTGGCTTTAATTTCAGGTGAAACTAAAGACAAAAATTAGCCATCTTCAGAGACTTACCTGTCACCTTTCTGATCAGAGTTCAATAAAACAACATTTCTGAGAAAAACATAGTCATGTAGGAAATATGAGACAGATTTTAGTCGACAATATATTACTACTATCAAAGAGCAGACTGAGATTCGTTCCGCGACTTCCTGTGTGACATCCCTTGGAACAACGTTTTTAGTCTTCCCGTCGAAGACTGTGCATCCGAGGTCTCCTCTTGGGTTAAGGCTGGCATCGATGCTTTCATCTCAGCCAGGAAATTTCAGCTTAAATCCCATTCATCTCCCTGCTTCTCACCCGCTTGCTCGGCCGCCATGGCCCACCGGAATCATTTCTTCCGGTTCTATCGAAGCCACTCGTTGGACGAAAATAGGCGCCTTTTTGCTTCAGCTCGTAATAAGTGTAAAAAGATACTTAGCTAAGAAGTTGTTTGCTGCCAGAATGAAGCAACGCATAGCATTCTGTATGTTCGACGCCAAAGACTATTGGCGACTCTGCAAAAGTAAGCAATCAGTACCCAACCTAATCAATGAATTTGAGGTCCTCACCTCCTCAGTGGACAAGGCTGAATGCGTTGCTCGCAGATTCTCAACCAATTCGAGATTGGATTCGTCTTGAGTATCTACATTCGATTTCCCACTTAGACCTGAGGCTCAACAGCATGAAACGTAACCCTCACAATGCGAGCGGAGGGGACGGAGTCCCAATCATAGTCTTGAAGAAATGTGCGCCTGAACTCTCCTCTGTCCTCTCTAAGCTTTACAACTTCTGTCTATCTGCTTCCTGCTTTCCTGCCTCTTTGATGTCTTCCTCTGTAGTTCCTATATTTAAAAATACTGGAAAACCCTCGGACCCCGCAAATTACCGCCCCATCAGCCTTCTTCCGATCTTTGGCAGAGTGTTTGAAGCCATTATCAACGCCGAGGTGGTTCAGCATCTCACAGCCCACAGGCTCCTCTCGGACAAACAGTATGGTTTCCGCTTCACCAGGTCTAGTGCTGATATACTAACGACCATCATTGAGTATATATACCAGGCTCTCGACAAGAATGGCGAAGCCCGAATCGTTGCCTTGGATATCTCCAAAGTGTTCGACAGAGTCTGGCATGCTGGCCTTCAGCGCAAACTGCAGAGCTATGGTATAACTGGACATTTGTTTGACCTAATCCAGTCTTTCCTCTCTAACCGCACATTAAAGGTGGTATTAAACAGACATGCCTCCCAAAACTACCATACGAACGCGGGTGTCCCTTAAGGCTCCATCCTAGGTTCTACGCTCTTTCTGATCTACATTAATGATCTCCCCGATGCATAAGATCCAAAGTAGGCATGTATACCGATGACACCACAGTTTACTCTCGCCTCGATCAAAATTTTGGTATGGGCGACAAAGCGAACCTTGCTGCCGAGCTTGAAAAGGACCTTCAAACCGTTGTGGACTAGGGTAAAAAGTGGCTAGTAAATTTTAATGCTTCCAAAACGAATAGACAATCGCACCTACCTCCCATTAACATGGAACAAGCTTGCGTCCTAGAGAGTAAAACACTACGCCTCCTTGGCGTCACACTCTCAGCGGACCTCAAGTGAAATGACTATATCGAATCCACTGCTAAATCCTCTGCTATGAAAGTCGGTTCTCTGTGCAGGACCAGGAAGTTTTTCCCGTCTGAATCTATCCTGCACATATATGAATCTACCATCTGCCCCTGCTATTCTCCTCGGGGTTCTTGACAAAATACAACGGAGAATCTGTAATGTGATCGATACCGACTTGGCAGACCGGCTGCAGTCACTCTCTCACCGGCGTGACGTGGGTTCCCTGTGCCTTTTCTATAAATACTTTCACGGCTTCTGCTCCGATGAACTTAGATCACTGGGGCCTCCTATGTACGAATTTGCACGAGCTACTAGATTAGCAACTAGGTCCCACCCTTTTACAGTGAAACAGATAAGATATAACCGCAATTTCTACTCCAACAGCTTATTTTCTCGCACTTCCCGCCTGTAGAATTCCCTTCCACATAGTTGCTTTCCCGATAGCTACAATCTCCATGAGTTTAAATGTAAGGTCAATAGACACGTAACACACTAACTCGCATAAATTCTCTCAAACACTCTTCTCATCTACCCAACCCTCATCCTCAGTATCCTTACCCGTCTATCACTCTCCTTCTGACATTTCCTATATCTAACCACTTTTTCTCATCACTTTCCCCTATGTAAATCCCTGCGCAATAGTGGCAGTGGTGAAAATAAAAATAAAATAAAAACTTGCTCGTGGTGAAATAATTAAAAAAATACTCAGTCATACACACAGTAAAAAGAGTCCTCAGATATTGGAGGCCTAGATGGCCTCCAATATCTCCATATTACTATGGAGCAATATCCAATATCTCCATTAAATTAAAACAACTCACACTTAATAAAATCACGTTTAAATCTGTTCATAGCACATTACATTGCATTTAAATATATGGTGCTGTTAACATTTCGGGCTTTCACGTGGTGTGACGTAATAGAACCGCGTTACAAATTTACGTGCTGCGTTTGCTATCTGGTGACTGTTGCCGTTGTTTAGCAAAGTTATGTCAACATAAGATAAAATCGTCTTTGATGGTGGATGTTTTTATGTTAACGTCCCTGTAACCTCTCTGAAGTTTGCTCATGTGAGCCGAAAGCTTAGAACCAACTTAATAAAAAATTATCCAAATGCTGGAGAATTTTTGTCTTTATTTTTACCTGAAATTAAAGCCAAAATACGATGTTTAGAACGGCTCATGATTAAACATAATAGACATTCATTGTCTCTTATATTTAACAGTATATGTTTAGAAAAAAAAATATATATATATATAGAGAGAGAGAGAGAGAAAGAGAGAGAATATAAGAAATATAAAATAGCAACATTATCACAAAACCACTATGAAGTATGTCACTGTCGTACAGACAGAAAACACAAGAGACCTGGCCGTCTCTTATGTCCATCGTTTCAACTCAAATGTCATCTTAGTTCATTCTAGAAAATCTTTTCAAAAGAAACTATAAAATAAAAGGACGTCTCGCACCGCAAAAGTCAAAGATCATCTGACGAAACATCTATTCTATAAATCCGAAACATTAAACTTAAAATCAAATAAAAAACAACAATTCTCTGATCTTAGAAAGCAAATAATATATATTCAGACGACACGAACACGAGGAAGACTAACCTTTCTAAAATTAAGGTGAGAAAATAAATCTGTACTCCCCACTATTTTTGACTGAATACCTGGAATGAGTAGTTATCATTATTTAAATTTGCATTCTCACCCCTTTGTTGTTATTGCTATAATGATTTACAATCGTCTTCTTTTATGTGCCGTGTCCCTTCAAGTCGTAGACGATCATGACCAATCACATCTTCATGATCACTTGTAGCTCTTAATATATTTTATTTTGTTACTTTTCCCAAAACCTGCTCCACCATCCATTTGCTTAAGCCCATCAAGTATGTAACGAGCATTTTCCTCTGTCTCCCTTTCCCTCTGTATACACTGTATCTGATTCTCCAAGCCCTCCTTCCTCTTTACATGCCACAGAAACTTCACCTGTCTCTTCCTGATGTTAAACTGAAATTTTCCTTTTTCTTTTTATTCTCTCCAGAACATCATTGTTGTTCACATGTTGGGTCCATGACATACCCAGCATTCTTCTGTAGAAACACACTTCTGCTGCTTCGAGTCTCTTCTTTATCTCTGAGGCAATTGTCCAGCAGTTACTACCATACATGAGGACAGCCTAGTAGATTAAAATGTTCGTTTGTAAATTTGGCGACATATTAACTGTGAATTCAATCTGTTGGCCAGGTACGATACACTAACGTACCTGTTAGTAAATGTTTTAAACTCATAAAACATCTAGTAAAATTAAAAATTGCTTGCCGATGGATAAAATTATAAAAATTAGTGACTCATTACATATCAATGTTATTTTCAATTGCGACTTAACGACGAAATTTTCCTTTGTCCATGTGATTGTCTTTCACCGATATATATATATATATATATATATATATATATATATATATATATATCAGTAATAAGAACTAATAGAATCACACTCCACAGTTAACCGCATTTACATTTTAACAGCTCTCGATACGGAGTAGATATTTGTAGTAATATTTGTATTATTAGACTTTTTTCGCTGGACAAGAGCTGGCGTGTTTCGGTGCTATTTTTAGCATCTCATCAAGCGATATACGGGTAGAAAAGTCAGGAAATTATATATATATATATATATATATATATGAAGAGACTCGTAGATAAGCAAAGGCGCCTAGAAGATAATTTTAACGTACAAATGAGGGAACCCCCAAACCAAAATCATTTCAAATTTGGGTAAGAACTTGATTCATTCATCGATTTATTAATATATCTGTTTATCCATTTATACACGTGCTGATGTTAAAAAACACAGCCTATTCAACACGCCAACATTTGATTATTTTATCTTATTTCATTTCATCTTACTGATTTGATTTATTTTATATTTTTATTTTTCTACTTATTTATAAATAATAACTTGGCCCTCAGAAACAAAAGAAACTTGATATGTAAAGCCACAAATTTTTTCACCTGAAGAGAGTCAATCTTAGACTCGAAACACATGTAGCGTCACAAATACCATTATGGACACTTAATGTATTATAACATGTATAATAACAACAATAATAAATATACACTTTAAACAAAACGTTCAGGACCTCTCACACTTTTTATTATATATATATATATATATATATATATATATATATATATGTGTGTGTGTGTGTGTGTGTGTGTGTGTGTGTGTGTGTGTGTAGTCATCCGCAGACAGATCTGCTTCGCTGTATCACAGCTCATCAGTACGGTTAGACATCCGATTGCTTTTACTCAGGATTGAAACCCGACCGAATTGGCGTCAGTCGGCGATTCTACCTCTGAGCTAAGAGCGCTCGGTAGAAGGAGGCAGACTTTTAGCGTGTGATGTATCATACGCCAGTAGCTAGAGTGCTCTAATTCATTACTGAATGAGCGATGCGTAGATGCTAGAATAGCTAGTTTTT
>JBBBDQ010029712.1:1120000-1155000 GCA_037127315.1 Ascarosepion bandense | reverse complement strand
AGTACCATGATGCAATTTTCTATGGGAAGAGTCAGATGAGTATAATTCTGATTACGAAGGTGTCATAGCTTAGAAAACTTACTCTGACCGTTCTGATAAGAAAATAACTCCCAAATCTGTTGGTAAGGGACTCAGATTCGTCATGAAGAGCTACATCAAGTGCCCTGGGGAGGGAGTGCTGTCCTGGGTCATAAGAGTGGTTGTTGAAGACCCTAACTCTAGCAACAAGTTGAAGACCACAGTTATGGCTGTCAGACAATTTTCACTACCACATTATCCATGACATCTGGCCATCTAACTCTCCAGACTATAACACCCTTGATTATTATGTGTGGAACGCAGTTGAGCGAGAGACCAAAAAACTCTGTGGTGATTCCTCAGGTTTCTAGGCTTTTCATCTTTGCGCGGAGGAGGACATTTTTGTTCGTAATACGGTCCTACCACCTGATCCGGTCATGCCATCCAATCCGGTCCTGCCACGGGATTTGATGAAGTTTCATTTGATTGAATCTTTTTAAGTTTGCGGAAGTCTCGTCGGTCACATGCATAATTAGAATAAGTTTTTTTTTTGTTGTTTTTATGGTATATCAACCTCGGCGGGTCATTTATTGCCAACTAAATTTTATTTATTTATTGCTGGTAATACCTTTTACTTTTCAACAATTTATTGTTGTTTTTATATAAGTTTTGTGTCTAGTAATACTTTTTCTTTTCGAGTATCAAGATTCATTGGGATTTGTTTTTAAGGGTAGGGTACCAAGTCCTACCCTGTTATTTAACCCATAACTGGAGAGAAGGGACAGATTAATACCTTTCCCATGAGCACCAGTGCTTAAATGAATGCAGGGTATTCAACTGGAATTCGAACTCGGCTCACCGATTTCTCTTTCCGTGTCGATATCCACTGCACCACAACGCACATCTGTCACTAAACGCTTGCAGCACCTGGTAATTTCAAGCGGTCACCCATCTAAGTACTGACCGGGCTCAACCTTGCTTAACTTCGGTGATCGAGCGAGAACCGGTGTATTCAACGTGATATGGCCGTAAGCATTAGAATAAGTAATAATTACTAAAAAGTAAAAAAATAAGTTATATCCCCAGACAGTGACACTAGTTTCTTCCACATCAAAGCAGTTTTCCTTCAAGATGAAACCTTTTCAACTTTTCTCTTGATTATGTATTGAGAACCTCCCTAGAAAAACATCATCATCTAGGTTTGAATTCTTTCCTAAATCTCTCAAGTAAATATTCTTAAAAAAAGTTGACAAATATTGACTATACAGATGTCCTAGATATCAATGAAGGCACTGTTACCAATATTATTTCTCCTACATAACCTAGAAAATTCTGCCAGCAATGTTGGACTCTATGTTATTGCTTCTAAAACTGAATTCATAAGCTTCCACCAGCAGGGTTCAATACAAAATGGCTCAGGTGAATCAATAAAATCCGTCTAATGTTTTATATAACTAGTAAATGAGATAAATTCTACTGAAAAAATGTGAAAATTCGCAAAGCTAAAGCCTGGGTGGCTTTAAATAGAATAGATGTTGTCAGGAAATTTGTTCTATCAAACAAATTCAAGCAGTTAAACTTTCGATTCATTGGTGCCTTTTCCTTGACATTAACTAAAGCACTACAGTTGAAGTTTGATGGAACCAACATCGAAATTCTGATTGCTATACTTAACATCTCTTGGCGAAAATATCTAACTAAATCACAGCTCTATGCACCCATCCCTGATATTTCAACAATCTTAAACCTTAAAGTCTATGCTAGACGGAACCTACACTTGGATGCTGAAAATTATACTTAACATCTCTTGGAGAAAAAATCTAACTAAATCACAGCTCTATAGACCCATCCCTGATATTTCAACAATCTTAAACCCTAAAGTCTATGCTTGACGGAACCTACACTCGGATGCTGAAAATTATACTTAACATCTCTTGGCGAAAACATCTAACTAAATCACAGCTCTATAGACCCATTCCTGATATTTCAACAATCTTCACCCTAAAGCCTATGCTTGACGGAACTTACACTCGGATGCTGAGAATTATACTTAACATCTGATGGAGACAACATCTCACAGCTCTATTGATGTTTCTACAAACAAACACAATCGTAAAATGCGCTTTGCGGATCAATGCTGGCGAGTAAAACATGAACTTTTATATGTTCTATTGCTCTGGATAGCTAACCGGAAAACAAGACGAGTTGGTCGCCAACAACTACCTATATTGATGTTCTGACACAGAATGCCACACTAATGACCTTCTCACCGTGTTGTTTGGCGTAATAGACTCGTGAATGTCCGAAATGTCTCAAATTTATGTTTTTTATAAATTTTATTAATTCTCGTTTATATTTTTTTTTTGTTTTTTAATATTGTTTTTTGTTTTATTTTTTCATTTTCGATTATATTTTTTCTTTTCATTACATTTTTCTTCTTTTTTGTACTTATATTTTATTCAGCTTTTTGTATCATTTATTTATTTTTTGTTAGGTATTTTATTACTTGCTTTTTTTCTTTTCTTTTTTAAATATAATAATTGCGTTATTCTTACATTTTTCTTTGTTTTTGTTGTTTGATTTTATTTATGTATCGTACTTTTGTTTTATTTCATTTTACTTCTGTTTTTAGATTTTTATGTAGTTTTTTATTGTTATTTTTTTTATTTTAATAATCATTTCTTTGGTTATTTTGTTTTTTAATTTTTTGTTTGTGCTTTTATTTTTCATTTCTATTACTTTTTGATTTCGATTAATTTTGGTTTTTATAATTAGTTTTTTTCTTAGTTACTATTATTATTATTATTATTACTATTTAAGTTTTCTAGCCTAGAGTTATTTCCTCTTTGGATTTTCGTCTTTATGACATGAAATGTCATCTTGTTGACTATCAAGTAGAAAACATCAGAAAATTTCGTTTTATTAGTTATTTTGAGAAATCGATATAACAGTTTCATTATTTAACACATTATTTTAACTTTTGATAAATTTAATATTTTAACAAATCAAAAAACTTTCACTTGCCATAAATACCAAAGTGCCACATCTTTCTTGCATTACTAAATTTTACAAGTATACGATAACTGAAAAAATGCAATTACTGCGAAAAAAAACCACCGAAACACACAAAACCTTGATAGGTGTTCATTAAAAGACTCTGACCCACTATTCTTTTTGCAAAAGTTCTAATTGTAGACGTACCGATCTTAAAGCGAATGTCATAATAAATATTGAATATTTGCGATAGTTTTGATGCAGAGGAGATGTTAAATTTGTAGGTGGTGAGATATTAGTAGAGGTTTCAGGGTGGAGATAATATATTCATGTCTGTAAAAGTTTCTCCCACCGACAGGTGTGAGAAGCACTCTCTGGTTTTCCCCTGCGGTCGTAAAGATGGCTAGCATCCAGAAACGATTGGCTTCTGGAAAGGAAGCTGTCTTCACTGTTCGAAGTTAATGATGGGCGTCGGCAGTGGTGAGGGATCAAGAAGAAGAAGAAGTCTATGAGAGGATGAGGAAGTGAGAATGGAAAAGGGGAGAGGAAAAGAGGTGGGGATAAAATGATGAATTATGAGATAAAAGAATGAATCGCAAAAGAAACAAAAGCGGCTTTTATAATTTTGAAAAAAGAATTGTAAAAAACTAACACTTCAAAGTAAAGTGTTACAGAAGGGGTGAAAGGTTCAAATATATCAATGACTGGAATAGATAGATAGATATGAACAGACTGAGATAGATAGATAGATAGATAGATAGATAGATAGATAGATAGATAGATATGAACAGACTGAGATAGATAGATAGATAGATAGATAGATAGATAGATAGATAGATAGATAGATGCAATATGTGGACTGAAGCTACCCTGTTATCACTTGCCAGTCTTTTAAAAGTTCAAAAGCAGCAACGTTACCTAGTCGGAAATGAATTATTTTCCATCTTACAACCTCTTTCCCCACAGACCGAACGTCACGAAACTCTCACTCTATCACTATTTTCATGGTATGTGTTCTGACGCGCTTCATTTCTTAATCCGACTAGCCCTGATTTTACAACTTGGAAACCGCCATGCCACCTCCACAATGGGTGGGGGAATCATCCCCATTTGCTTTGCATTGAATTAGTAAGAAATAGGTTTCACTCAGACAGCTTCTTCTCCAAAACTCCAACTTTATGGGATAGACTCTGGGCAGGATGTTTTCCCAATTGCTGCAATTCTTATCTCTTCAAGTTTAGGGTTAATCTTTATATTTTCTGTATTAATTTCACTTCTAGCTTTTTTTTAATGCTCACGCAGCACCATACAATAAACCACTATCCTGAGTGACTCTTGGGTATTTTATTGGCATAAAACAATTAGGTATGTAGATATGAATAGAATTAACTAGCCAACTAAATAAATTTTGAAGCACAGAAACTGTTTCATATCAAAATCATATAGCACCAATCTGCATTTCGAATCTTAACATTTAATCTAGACTAGATCACTAATAACAGATATTACAAGTAACAAATTGGCAGTTATAGATTGATAGACATTATGAATTAATAGATAAATGTGATTGATGGATATTTAACACTGTGTCCCACTCAATAAAAGATATGGAATTTCATGAAAAGGCGGAGTTACATTTATAAACAGACCGTAATTTAAGCAATGGAACCCAAACACATTATAAAAATTATAAGAGTGATATGTAGTCTGATATTCATGGTTTTATGGATATATGCTATTCTTTGCAATGTTTGTCCAGTTGGATGTAACTGTAGTACATTACGTTTGTTCTGGACAAACAATGAGGAACACGTATATATAAAAATATAATCTTATATTTTCTTCTTTGTCGGTAATGCTTGTGTGGAGCAAAAGAGCAGCTGGAGAGAGTCGCGCACGAATGAGGCGTCGAGGGTCGTTAACCAACGAGAGGTCTTTGTCTTCAGCCAAAAATTCTGGACTTTATATAGTCTTTAAACACCCACGCAGTTTTGCTTTGCGGATTGTCACTTTGTTGACGTTATCTACGGCCGGATTCATCTGTCAATCACATCTGGCGGTCAATTGCTTTTCAATCCAGTTGTCTCCTTTTTTGTTGCACTATGACATCATCTACTGCCAGATATTTCTGTTAATCCCCCTCGTCTTTCGTTGATCTAACTCAGGACCGAATGTACCTGTCAATTACCTCTACTGGCCAACATTATATAAATAGAATTAAGAAAAGCATGAAAAAAGTGATTAAGAATGCAATATTTTTTTCTGAAACATGTTATACATATTCCAAAATTTTTTTTAATTTTTTTGTAAAAATGTTAAACAGGTTATAATCATTTTTAAATTTTAATCATTTTTTTAAACTTTGTAAATACTTTTGAACATTTTTAAACATTTTTATAAACATTTGAAAAAATTTCTAAACAATTCTGAAATTTTTAAACATTTTAACCATTTTTATTTTTTACATTTTTGAAAACCTTCTTTAAAAGTTTTAAAACATCCAAAATATTTTAAATGTTTTTAAATCATTTAAAACATTTTTATAACCACTTTGAAATATTTTTTAACATTTTCTAAATATTTTAACATTTTTTGACATATTCAACTTTTATTAAATTGTTTTAAAGTTTTAAACATTTATTAAACATTTTAAACATTTTTTACTATTTTTAAAAAATTTTCAATTATTTTAATTGAAAATATAAATTTAATTTAATTTTTTGAAACATTTGTTCGTTTTCTTTTTCAAACAGTTTTTTAAGTTTTAAACATTTTAAACTTTATAAAATATTTTTAAATTTTTAAAATACTTTAAACATGATTTTAAAAATGTAAGCATCTTTCTGAACATCTTAAACATGTTTCAAACATACTGTATAAACAATTTCAACATTTTTAAAACTTTTCAAATAATTTTAAGCATTTATTAAATATTAAATATTTTTAAACATTTTGCAAAACTTTTGTAAAACATTTACGCATTTTTAACATTTTTAACATTTTTGAAACATTTAAATTTTTTTAATTCTCTAATCATTTTTAACATTTTTTTTAACTTTTAACTTATTTATTATATATTTTTACGTTTAAATCTATTATTGACGATTTTTTTTAAAGTTTTAATCTTTTATAAAACATTTTTTTAAGGTTTAAATATTTTAAACAGTTTTCAAACAATTTTTATCATTTTCCGAATGATTTTTTAAAATTAATTAAACAATTTCTAACATTCTGTTACCATTTCTTAAACGTCTTTTTTATTATTATTCTGAATTTTCCTGACTTCATGAATATCACCTTAAAGACGGTTGAGCATCCAAGTTGATAGAGCTGAGTTTATCATATTATTTAAAGAAAAAGAAATTAAGGATACGTGAGTGCAATAGAGTGAACGCGATCGATAACATTTATTTTCCCTGCAAATCTTAATTTAAATTCATGCGACCTCAGAACAATGACTCTGCTGACCACAACAGGAACAGAAAAAAAGAAATTCACAGTGAAACGAAACTTTTTTAAAACAATGGAAGGAGTGACGCCCACAAATTCTACCAGCCAATCTGAAGTCAGCTTCTGTTGGCGCCAGAAACTCTAGTCTTAAAGTCAGTCACTTTTGCATCGTGGCGCCGTTCAAGGAAAACGTCTTGATCGACTTTGGAACCATCTTTGTAGGCGTAAAGTTAACATGTTAAAGTTAAGCCGACTCTTCCTTCAAAAGAAATTTGAATCTGAAAGCTCAATCAGAGCTTACAATTGCTTCTTTAACTTCTTGTATGTGTTATTCATTATAAATAAATTAATTATACTCATGTTTAGAAAAGAAACAATCTTCGAACACAGTTTTAAAAATTTAGACATATTTATTTTTGAGTGTAAAAATAATTGTTATTCCTTTCGTCTATTAAATTTATTTCGCTTGTGTAAATCAACTCGTTTACACATGAAAATACTACAACAATAGTCAAATAACTAAGAACGCAAATACTTTAGAGAGTCGTGTAAGAAAACGTTCATATGCAGGGGAATAACGGCTTGGAAAAAGAAACCCAAGCCGAGTTCAAATTTCAGTTGAAATACTCTTAGAAAAGGTATTAACCCATCTTTTCTCCCTCTGGCTATGGGTTAAATAGCAGGACAGATTAAGTTCTGTAACTTTGGTTGGCAATCAGTCTACCGCAGATAAAAACATCGGGAGAATCTTCTGCCTCGTCAGTCATGGATCGAAAGAGACATGATCGCCTAAGTGTGTATCACGTATGGTACTTAACTAACTGACTGACTGACTATGTGCCCATACAGAAAAGTATCTTGTTTGAATTTTCTTATAGATGAACTGCAGTTGTGTAAAGTATGTGCACGGAAATCAATTATTTCACATCCGTCGGGGGGTTTCAGAAGGGCTAATCCTTCGCAAAGAAATCGAAATGATTTTCTCACCTCGAACCCCTAGTCGTATAGAAATCATAAAGAAAATAAAGTTGGATGGCAATGGTTTAAATGATGTCGAATTACGTCATTAGTTTCCAACAGCAAAACTAATCATAAAACAAGGGAGTTACTTCATATATTATCATATTTTTTGTATCCATACATCAACCTTTTCTTGAGTTACAAAGATATGAGCTTCTATATCAAAAGAAAATAATTCTTCCAACATTCATTAAGTATATTTTCGCTCAACAACTCAAGCAAATAAAAAAATTACGCTTAAGCACGCTGAAAAGTGAAGCAAATTCTAAACTACTTAAAAACAATTAAGAAAAATGACCGCTTACACGACTTAAGAAAAAATATCAAGCAAAAGTAATCACTTACACACAAACACCAAACTTCATATAAATACAAAAAAATGGGAAACAACAGAAAACGAAAAATCCTGAATAGTAAAGACATCACATCCGCCATCATGAGAATTCGAAGTCGGTATGATTGAAATAATACTGCTCAGCTAAGTGGCAAACTTATCCACAATAATTATATTATACGTCAATGAAACGTTACAGTAGATGGCTGGTGGCTGCCGGAGTCACTGAAAGCTGCAGGAAACTGCAGGGGTGAGCTGGAGTCCGCTGGAGACTGTGGGAGTGAGCTGGATGCCGCTGGAGACTGCAGGGGTGAGCTGGATGCCGTTGAAAACTGCAAGTGTGAGCTGGATGCCGCTGGAAAGCTGCGCACTCTTTCACTATCTTGGTCCTGAGCACTTTATGAGAAAAACTTGCTTGCCTAAAATGCCTTTTTGTCACTAAACTACTGGAAAACCATCAATTTTGGCACTAAACATCATTATAATTTAACACGATATATATATATATATATATATATATATATATATATATATATATATATATATATTGAAACAGAGAGAGAGAGAGAGAGAGAGAGAGAGAGAATAAAGTAGACTGAATGAGCAGTTCGGTACTGCACATTAATACACATTTTTCGTTAAACCAAATGCCTTTTCCATTTTTTCATAATAAATTTCCTAACTGAATACTCAACACGTGTGAACGAAAAAAAATGCAATGCTCTAGTAGTGAGTCCCGATAAAAACGAAATAAAATAATATATATGAAGAAAAATTCAAAAAGATTTAAAATGAAATAAGCCATTTGTGCTTTACTTTAACCCCCCCCCCTCACGCACACACACAAACAGACCCGCACGCACGCACGCACGCACACACACACACACACACACACACACACACACACACACACACACACACAATTAACAGAAAGGCAAATAAAAAGAGGAAGAAGGAAAAATTGAACCCGGCCGAAATCCGCCGGAGATTTGCGGAACAGGAACTACTATTTTACGACTGCAAACAAACCTCAGGGTGTCTTCACGCATAAACTTCCGTTATTAAAAAGAATGTAACATAAAGGAATACTGAAAAATAAAAATATTTTGTCTAGGTACATCCAATAAATCGCTGAAAAAGCAGCATAGTCTGAAGGAAAAGGCCTCAAACTAAAAAAAAGACAGTTTTCTCGGCAAAATGTTTATGCTATCACGAAGAAGATAGATCAAAGTATTTTTTAATTATTTTTACAAATTTTTGTAATTGTTTCTAACAGGTTTTAACAGGTTCATTTAGTGGTAGAAAATCTTTTTTTTTCTTCTCTCTCATCAATGCCAGGCAGGGTTTATTACGTCAAAACGTAATATTACGCAAAGGCATTTTTTGATTCTGAAAGACACTTTAATTTAGAAATTCTGGCAAAAATAAAATAATGGTCGGATTTTTATGAAAATTTCAGGACTTATTCATAATTGACTGAAATCAGTTTTGAATAATTATTTTTAGAAAATATTGGTAAAAACATTTTTTTTTTTACATATGTTACTCCCCACCAATTAATTTCCAGAAATGTCGAAAAATACGACTAGATCTCAACATATAGATAATTTTAATTAAATTTCGGAGTTATTGCGGAATGATAATCAATCATTTTTTTTTCCTCAAAATCTGCTCATATTTAGAAAATCTGCTCCGAATTACGAAAACGAAAAACGCAATAAAACTATGACATTTTTTATTTGGATAAACTTTTAATTACTTTTATAAACATAAATTAAAATTATATCATAGTCTGAATAGAAAAAAAAATTCCATTAATAATGAATTTTACAAGAATTGTTTTCATTTTTTTTATGAAGTAATTTCTAAAGAGTTTCAAATTTTTTTTAAATTTCCTCCTCATAGGTCTCTCAGATTTTTTTAAAATTAATGTGTGATGAATATATTTACTAATCGAAAATTCTAAAAGCTTACTATAAGTGCTCCTTTTTTGTTAAATAATTAAAATATTTTAATTTTCCGCATGTTGATTACCTGTATTTTGTTTGTACAGGTGGCCGTACACGATCTTTATCATTAAAAGGTCACGTGATTCAAGGGTTGTCCTCCCTTACATGAAAAAAAATCCGTATATAAATCTTTTTATACCAAATTCATCATCCATATTTTTGGCCAGCTACTGTAAATCATCAATTAACGCCTCCAATAAGGTGATGACAGATGTGATAACAAGGCTACCGTAATTGAGAAACACGTTTTTTGAAAAATTTCAGACAGTAAGCAATTAATTCTTGTTTTAAGGGATTTTCAGGTAAGTTTCAATTCGGTAACTTGAATAAAATAATGTGTCAGCGAGATGTATATTAATTTTAAAAATTTTTTTAAAACCAAGAATTAGCTTCTGTTTACAATCGATGGAAAATAGCGGAAAATTTGAACTTTTAAAAATAAATTTTAAACCAACAATTATTTTATTTCGATCAATATAATTTCGGTTTGAAATACACCAGGGTATTTTGCTTACTGTAATTAGTAAATTTAATCTCTTGGCTTTCAATTAAAGCTAAAATTATAACTTCAAGAAAACATTTTTATTTTTAAAAATTAAATTGAAAGTGAGTTATCGAAAATTTGAGTGGAGGTACCTAATCCATTCAAAAAACATGAAACAAAGTGACTTTTATGTCAGCCGAAATAAAGGATCGCAGCGGAGTCTTGTAGACTAGTCAAAAAGATATAAGATCACATCTCTCAGCCAGATAGCAAAAGGGACAGCGACAATGACAGAAGACCCAGCCTCCAGAAAGACCAGTAGTTCTTATTTTCATTAAGACTTCCTCATGACTCACATGTTCTTAGCATTCATCGATGGCATCATAACTATGTAAAAATAGTCAAAAAATCTATTATGTTTATTTTCATGGTTCAAAAAGGTGTTGGAGAATGAAGGTCAAGCGACAACAAGGAGCACCGTAAAAATTGACAAGATATACTCAGTGTGATATAAGATTAAATCAATTTTATCAAAAGAAATTCTACTAAAATTAGAGATAAACAAATTTGGTGTTTCGTGTGCCAAAAAAAGGGGGCTAATAAATTATTGGACACGTAACTTATTTTTTTTATTTTGTCAAATAAAGCTTAATGGTACTTGTGGGGAAACTGCAAGGTTACAATCGATATTTTTCCTACATTTTCTTTCATCTTCATTTTTTATTAAACGAAGCATTGTCAACCATTGTACTCCATTCCGTGTCTGATGTTTCTCTTATAAACATAGAGGATAGCGTGAGGAATCGGGTACTTACTGGGGTGGTACAGAGAAACGACCATTTTTCCAGAATATTTAGCCATGAATCGTATGCACGAATTCTGCTTGAGGTCTCGGTTGAGATTAATTCGCAACATGCGCTCCAGGTATGACGCCACCCGGATGAAAAATCATTTCATCACGATTAGTGTGCTCTGGGCTTAGAAACAAGTGCAATTTTTAGATCGAGTATGTCCGGTATAGAAATATTTTGTCTTCGTTAGGAAGAAAATTAAATATATCCAAAATCTTCCAAAGAAAGTGTTCATAGTCAACGAATAAACGAAGAATTCCTTTTCTAATTTCAGTAAATGCATGTGGATGCGCGTTGTGGTGCAGTGGATATCGAGTCGGAACGAGAGATCAGAGTGCCGAGTTCGAATTCCAGTTGAATTTCTTGCATTCACTTACGTACAAATACTCTTGGGAAAAGTATTAATCTATCTCTTCCCTCCAATTATGGGTTCAATAATAGGACAGATTGGGTTCTATAGCCTTGGCTGGCAACCAGTCTACCGCAGAAAGCAATGGCAACCTACTGCGGGATAATCTTCTGTCCGGTCAGTTAGGTCTCTTTCGAGATATGATCGCCCAAAGAGTGTATCACGTATGGCACTTAACTGACTGACTGTATATAATAGTTGAAACCATGATTAATGCTTCTACCGGACATAAAGTGGGGGATCAGTTTTATATTGTTATGAAGTAATAAACTGATCCCCCACTAATTAATACTTAATAATATAATGCATCTCTTCCACCTTTAGCTATGAGTCAAATAATAGGACAGATTGGCTTCTATAGCTTTGGCTGGCAACCAGTCTACCGCAGAAAGCAATGGCAACCTACTGCGGGATAATCTTCTGCCCAGTTAGTCATGTCTCTTTCGAGACATGATCGCCCAAAGCGTGTATTACGCATGGCACTGACTGAAATACATGTGGGACCCATATACTTCTGAATTTTTCCAAGGTTTGGAAACGAATACTGCTGTTGACAGATTTTAAAAAGCAGTTGAACTGCAAAATTTAAGTTTAAAAATTCGAATACATTTCTAAGATTTCATTAACATTCGGAAACGTAAATAACGCTGGAGTCTTTTGCATCACCCAAATATTACGTTACATTTCTAATGCCATCTGCAATAATGAAAACAGCGTATATTGAGGGTTAACACCATCAGCAACAAAACTATTTATATAAGGTCAAAATTATAAAAATATTTTGTCTAAAATTTGCAAGGCTTTAATAGGGCACGTGACAGAAAGTTTTAATATGGGACATGTCGGGAAATTTTAATAAAAGACATGGCATGAAATTTTAATAGAGAATGTAATGAAAAAATATTAATAGTAAACGTGGCGGAAAATTTTAATAATAGACGTAGCGAGAAATTTTAATAGGGAACGTGGCGGGAAATTTTAAATCGGATCATGGCAGAAAACTTTAATAGAAGACGTTGCTGGAAATTTTAATAAGCGTCAGCGGGAAATTTTAATAGGTACATTGCTTGAAATTTTAATAGGGAACATAGCGAGAAATTTTAATAAGAGAAGTGGCAGGAAAGTTTTATAGGTGAAATTGTCGGAAAATTTTGAATCAAACAAGTACCTTCATGAGATGTCTAATTAGTTTCTGTTTGTTTGTTTTTTTCTTTTTTCTTTTTACTTAACTCAAATTTCTATAAGATTCCCTCACGAACTTTCTACTCTTCAGGTTTCTCTCTCTCTCTCTCTCTCTCTCTCTCTCTCTCTCTCTCTCTCTCTCTTTATATATCTATATCTATATATATATATATATATTTCCACTTTTGTCACCTATATTTAAATCGAGACGGGTCATCCTTTAAAAGTACACTAAATTTTAACTTTAGAGCAACAACACTTTCTGTGACAATCATTTACATCTAAGGAGAGGGCCTTGATGTTATCACAATTCTCCAAGAGAAGCTCTCCAAGTAAGTAAAAATTAAATGTGATGAAGCCAGACAATGCTACTTTCACTTTCACTTTCATTTTTTCTTAATAAATTATTGATCCGAAAACAAATTAGCCAATTTTACAATTGCAAAATCTATTCTGAGGTTATCTTCCCCTTGTATAAATATTAAACAAAAATCAGTCCCGTAAATATTATCTGTTAAGAAACAGAAAACTAAAATTTGTTATGGAAACTCCTAAACCACTTCGCGTTTTACTGCATTCGAAAACATTTATTATCTCCACTGTTACACTTCCTTTAATGCACTACAGGAGCAGAAAGAAAGGAGAAGGATGCATGTAAATGAATTATGTTTATTCAAATATTGCCAGAGTTAAATATTGTGTGGTGACAAAGAAATATGTGATGTGTCTTTGACTCTTATTCGGCAACGCTCCAATAATAGATGTGCGTCTATTGGAACGGTCATTGGAACGCCTATTGGAACGGTCATTGGAACGCCTATTGGAACGGTCATTGGAACGCCTATTGGAACGGTCATTGGAACGCCTATTGGAACGGTCATTGGAACGCCTATTGGAACGGTCATCCATGTGAAAAGTGAATATCAATGTGTTGCATTCCTTACAAAAGCTAAAGATCAAAAGTTTTAATAAAAGGCATATTTTGTTTTATAAAGAACTACCATATCAAGGCAGGCAGACATTAATTTCACTGAAGAAACGGGGATATTTATTCTAAAAATAAACAGTTCATACTATGACGAAATGATCTAGTATTATAAAGCAAATTCATTAATTGCATAATATATGCCTATTATTTACACTAGCTTTATTCTAAGAAAGTTGCGTTTTGCATCTGATGGAATTGGAAAAGAAATCCTGTACTATAAACTTCTGCCAAGTAACCAGTCAGTTGATTCTGAAAAGTATTGCTTGCAACCGGACAAAATGAAGGTAGCAATTTTAAAAAAATACCCAGAATTGAAAAACAGGAAAGATGTCATTTTTCATCAGGATAATGCCAGGCCTTACGTTTCTTTAGTGATCCAGAATAAAACTGTTATAGCTTGGTTGAAATGTGTTACCTCACCCGCCATATTCCTCACCCGCCATATTCACCGGACATTGTTCATTCGGATTTTCATTTATTCAGGTGCTTTCAAAATTGACTCAGCGTCAAAAATTCTAATTATTTGAATGATATAAGAAACAACTTAATGAGTTCTTGGCTGAGATGCCACCGAAATTCTTGGAAAACCGAATCTTTATGCTAAAGGAAAAATTAAGGTTGTGCAGCAAAATGGTTCATATTCAGTTGAATATATTTTTTATGGCTAATTTTGTTTGGCGTTTTAATTCCTCTTAAAAATCATCTTGAAATTTCCAGACAACCTAATTGATATGGCGCGTCTTAGACGACTATTAGACTGATCGTCATTTGTGGTCGAGAAGTCTAAGACGCGCCAGATCAATTGATGGCTTCCCCTATGTGGTTAGGAGTCGCAGGCTCGAATCCTGCCGAATGACACATTTTCGTGACAAAAATTCATCGCAAATAATCAAACCGGTAAAAATAAATATATAAGACTGTTCGATTATAAACAGAATATCTACTTAAATACGAGTATCGATCAAAAATAATGTTCAAACAAATCATTTCAAATTGTCGGTTGCTTATAACCAGTTTCGTTAATCTTCGTTATATATATATATATATATATATATATATATATATATATATATATAGATTGATTGATTGATTGTTCAATACTTAGTTTTTGGTCTTAATATGGTTAAACCAGTACGCATTTGTTTTAAAAGGTGTTCTATACAATTATATTGTAGAACTTTTGAATATTTTCCATTTTTAAACGAGTTATTTTGCTACCCAGGTTTCTACCATGAGTGGTGTCTTCAGAAACCGGGATAGCGAAATAACTCGTTTAAACATGGAATATATATATATATATCCGTGTGTGTCTGTGAGAGAGAGAAAATGTGTAAATGTGTTAGATTTAAGACTTCTACATATTTCGCCCCCAGGTCATAGAGAAAGAGATGAATTCAATTCTCCCTGCCTTCTTTCACATCTAAAAATATCTTGATATGAATGTCCCATTATTGGCATAGCATAATATTTTAGTGATAAAGTTGTGGGTAGGTGGTTGGTCGAGTGAGAATTGGTGAAAATCCCTCTCATAGCGACCATATCTCATCCTCTTGTTTGCTTGCTTTTATTTTAAGTAAAAAAAGCAACACATCTGCATCATTGCTCACGCCAAACCTACTAAACTCTGCATTATTAAAAAAATAAATAAACTGATGAATATGACAAACATTAAAACGTCTTTGACTAGGTTTAGCCGAAAGTACTTAGACATAGATGCATCAATATTAAGCAGAATAAGCACAGGACTAGACTGGCATCAATATCAAATTTACAGTTGATCTTGCTAAATTCTATGCTAACAGTTTCTTTTCACGCAATTCACGCTTGTGGTACTCCCTTCCTGCTCAATGCTTTTCAACCAACTTTAATCTACAAAAATTTAAATGCAATGTCAATCGCTATCTACTCTCCTGATTACTGTTTCCTCTTCCAGCTCATTATTAATGTTTCTGTTTCTAATTTTTCCGCAACCTTTAACACCTAGTGTCTCAGTGGCTTTACACCTTTGCATGTGGCAATAATGATATACAAGAAAATACAAAATAAACATATTTACAAATATAAAGCGATTAGAAACAACAGAAAAGTAAATAAAATAGTAATTAACAAGTAATGTTCGTTAGTTTTCAATCAAGCGTGACAATATATGAAAGACAGCTGACCAAATACGCTATACACACACACACACACACACACACACACGCACACGCATTTATATATATATATATATATATATATATATATATATATATATAAAGTACGTATATTTTGGCACCATCTTTTCTTTTAAACAAGTTGTGTTAAACATTAGAGACAACTTAGTCGTATATATTTTCTTTTAAAAGAAATTTAAATTTGAATTGTTTATATTTCCTGATTAGACTTTTTATTTCCGAATTATATTTGTATAAAATTTTCCAAAGGTTGCCCTACTACTTACGAACGTCATCGTTCATCATCAGGGACTATATTACAGTTTAAAAATCAAATATTGCCTTGTAGCAGGAAAAGTGTTACAACATTTTAAAAGAAAACAAACGTTATGAAAACATTTTAAATTTAAAGGCAGTAATAATGTAAACAACATGCACACGTGAAGATATGTGCACACGTAGATGCGTGAATTATATTGAATACTTGCTTGTTAAAGATTTTAAATGTCTTAAAAATACTTCAGAGTATTTGAACTTCGAAGGAACTAATTATGTAAATTATCAAATTACTCAGAGGCAAAGTATTATTTACCTTAATTACATTTCAAATCAACACTCTAAACACAACTCAGTACATGTCCAGAAACTTGGTAAGCTGTGCGATTGATAAGAGGTTTTAAGATGACTATATATATATATATATATATATATATATATATATATAGTGTATCGAGGCAGCATATAATTTTCTAAATATATACTGTTAAATATAAGATACAATGAATGTCTATTATGTTTAGTCATGAGCCGTTCTAAACATCGTATTTTGGCTTTAATTTCAGGTGAAAATCAAGAGAAAAATTCTCCAACTTAATAAAGAATTATCCAAATATTGGAGAATTTTTGTATTTATCTTCACCTGAAATTAAAGCCAAAATACGATGTTTAGAACGGCTCATGACTAAACATAATAGACATTCATTGTCTCTTATATTTAACAGTATATGTTTAAAAATATATATATATAGTCATCCGCAGACAGATCTGTTTCGTTGAATCACAGCTCAGCAGTAGGGTTAGATATCCAATTGCTTTTTACCCAGGATTGAAACCCGAGCGAACTGGCGTCAGTCCGTGATTCTCCCTCTGAGCTACGGGCGCTCGGTAGAATGTGGCAGGCTTTTAGCGTGTGATATACCATGTATTCATACGCCAGTAGTGAGTATGCTAATTCATTACTGAATGAACGATGCGTTCATTTTATATATATATATATATATATATATATATATATATATATATATATATATATATATATATATATATACTGTAATGGTTGTTACAATGTTTTTAAATTCATAGTATCACTACACAAAAAATTTCTCATGTTTTTTTGTGTAGTGATACTATGAATTTAAAAACATTGTAACAACCATTAGAGTATAACGTTCTATATTTCTATCGAGCACTCTTTATAAAAGTAAATGCATGAACAAAAAGGTAAATAAACCTACGAGTTCAACAACTTAATTACAATATATATATATATATATATATATATATATATATATATATATATATATATGGCCGCGTCGGCTACGTGGATGTTTTATGAGCATTCCACAAGTCTTCTAAATACATCCTTTTATGGTTTTCAATATACTCGTTTTTCAATCCATTAGTCACCTAATCTATAAATCGATATTCTGCGTAATATTGATCTGTCTTTTTATCAGCCTATCACCCTATGTTTTCATTAATTTTCTGGCTTACTTAATTGTTCTTATACCTCCATCATGTAAAGTTCATCTCACTCTGGCAAATAAGAGTTTCAGAATGGGCTAGGCACATTCGATTTCCAGTTTGTTTTGTTTACTAATACTCTTAGGAAGGCATGGATTTACATCTCCCTCTACAGTCTAAAGAATTAGCAAGATGCATTCAATTTCCAGCTTGTTTTGTTTGCTTTCAGTCATACTCTTAGGAAGGCATGGATCTACATCTCCCTGCACAGTTGCCAGAATTAGGGAGGTGTATTCGATTTTCAGCTTATTTACAGTCTAAAATGATTACCGAGGTGCGTTCGATTTCCAGCATGTATTGTTTGCTTTTAATAATACTCTTAGGAAGGCATGGATCTACATCTTCCTGCACAGTTGAAAGAATTAGCAAGGTGCATTCGATTTCCAGCTTATTTTGTTTGCTTTCGCTAATACTCTTAGGAAGGCATGGATATACGTCTCCCTGTACAGTCTGAAGAATTAGCGAAGTGCCTTCGATTTTAATTTCGTTTTGTTTACTTCCAGTAATACTCTTAAGAAAGGCATGGATATACATCTCTCTGCACAGTTTGAAGAATTAGCATATTTGAAAGTCAGAGTAAATAGTTCGTCATGAAATGTACAATGTTTACTCCAGCATCCAATGTAAAATATATATGTGTATGTTTCCATGTGCGTACTTCTGTTGTGATGGTGGGGTCTGCGTGCTTCAATGACTCTGATAGAGGTGTCGTCGGAAATTCTAAACTCCTGGTAAGGTCAATCGTGGTGGCAAGGTCGGGGACAACAACCTAGATCAAGTGCAATTAACTCAAATGTCCCCAACGTTAGTGCAAGCGGATGGTGATTTCAACAGATATCAGTGGCTGAACCAGCGGCTGAAGAGGGCTACCCATCATGGATATGCTACAGAAGGCGTCACTCGAAATTATAACAGCTCGTTGTAATTTCAATAACTGGATTCTGAATGTCTCATTCCATGTGTTCCGCTGAGGAAGGTCCTAAAATCAAGTCTGTTTGTTGCTTCCTGATAAGTTGAGGTCCACCTTAAACAAATTTATGACATTGGCATTTTCTGATACTCTAATTTTCTTTCACCTTCAACCAACTTTTGCAAAGATAAACGGTGATAAGAAAGGGATGACGGGTCAGGCTTTGGTGTAAATTGAAGCTTCTAGTCCTGAACCTGTACGTTGGCGGTAAATTTAGTCATCAACGCCGTCACCATAAAGGAAGCGATCAGCAAAGAAGAAATTAAATTCTTAGATACAAGATAAAACCGACGACTATATTAATTTTATTCTGTCATAGTTGTTAGATTACAATGGTCAGTTTTGATTAACGGTTACGAAATGGTTGCCCAAAGAGTAAGGTACACTAATTTACTAATCCAACATATTCATTACGATACAAAAAGTATAAGAAACAAGTTATCGACGTTAATCAATTCTGAATTGATTATGAATCCAACTTCAAACAACCTTCTTTCAGATAAACTATATGGTTTTCGTTAAAAATATGTGAGCAAGGCCGGATAGACACATATAAAGGAGTTGAGAAAAAAAGAAAGAAAGAAAGAAAGAAATTTAGTGAATACAGCTTGTTGAGACAACATATCCGTTTTTAACAGTAAAATAAATGTCCACCGGCCTGTTATATACTCAAAACGTTCTACTAGCATGTCACCCACCTGAATTCAAGTATATATCTGTTGTGGATCCCGGGAATGGAGCTCACACAAATAAATGAACTACGACCAGTAATTGAGATAGAAAATAAGTGTATTACCGTAAGGATACAGACTTGAATGAAGATTAGTAGTCCAAGAATGCGAGTTAGTAAAAAGTATATGTACAAGTCTCTGGAAGTGAAACCGTAGTATATTGAAGCTGACGGGTATTGCTTAATAATCTTCTTGATGAGTGGAGCACAGAGCTAATATGAACTACAGTGTTCTTATCTCTCAATGGACTCTCGTATTCTCCGGTTACTCTCTGTTAAAAACGCGTTATTCTCTCGTCTCGCTTCTATAGCAGTAGTATGAGTATACTCTGGACGAGTCCATCTTTATGAAAAGAAAAGAACCCCCACAACAATATCATATTCTGAGGAAGTTCTGTTCAATAAATATTTGCGTTAATTTGGTTCAGTCATGGCTGACAAATTGCAATGATTTATTATGAGTAGCGACTAAAAGAGATATGTCGGAAAAGTAAGGTTCAAAATTTTTCTACAACAACATATTTATTACTGTACAATTGAAATAAAGGGAAGAAGTTACCGGAATTTCGGTGCCACATTTCCGTGTAGTCGTTAAATTGTTTGATACGCTTGTTCCATCGATGTCTGAAGAATGCGGCGTCAAGCAATAATAGCGTCACCTGTGAAGAACAGCTTTTCGGATAAATACCGTTTGATTGTGCGTTGTGGTCCAGTGGATATCGGCTCGGAACTAGAAATCGCGGTGCGGAGTTCGAATTCCAGTTGAATTCATTGCATTCACTTACGCGCAAATACTCTTGGGAAAGGTATTAATCCATCTCTTCCCTCCAGTTATGGGTTAAATAACAGGACAGATTGGGTTCTATAGCCTTGGTCGGCAACCAGTCTACCGCAGAAAGCAATGGCAACCTACTGCGGGATAATCTTCTGCCCAGTTAGTCATGTCCCTTTCAAGACATGATCGCCCAAGCGTGTTTCACGTATGGCACTTAACTGACTGACTGACTGACCGTTTGATTTGCCTAAATAGACGGTAATCTGAAGAAGAAAAATCAGCGAAATTTTATACATACAGAAATATAACTCAATTATGTTGCTATAGGCACTCTTTTGATAGAACATTTAGTTTTGTTTGTTTAACTGTATATCAACTCATTTATGGGTCATTTAATGCGAAAATTTATTTATCTTGAGAGTTTTGAAGTAATAAAAATATTATATGTTATTCTGCTTTCGCATTTGAATACATGATACATGACACTTACCGTTTGTGTAGACATGATTACAATAGGCAGTGATGCGTGTGTTTTATATTGTGCTTTTGTTTTATGTTGTTGTTTTGTTGAAGTTTAAAAAACTATAGGATATTGCAGAAATAAATGTTCGAAAGAGTTCTTTCATGTTGGTAGCTTTGCTGGTTGATTTCATTTAGTCGCATATCAACATATTAATGCCGAAATCCTAATATTTTGAACGCCACTGTATGCCCTCAACTACAGATAAAATGTATTATTGGTCATTTTACTAAAAATATATATTGTTTGTAATTTATATATAAAGTCGAATTTATGGTATTTTTACCATAAATCTGTATTTTTATACTTTCACAGAGTTTTGCTTTTGCTTGGACATTTATTATTTGCCTATAGATGGGACCCTAACAGGTGCTACCACTCCAGTTGAGGTTGGACCTGGGAACAACAACAGTTAAGAGGTCGTTCTACGCTCCTTAAAACTTCCGATTTCCTTATCAGAAACCTTGCCACCGGATTTAGTTTGTCATACCCAGGGCTACACATGACGGGTTGCTGTTATACAGCAGGATGACACCCTAAGGTAAACGCCCTAGTCTCTTTCTATCAAATCCCCATCAGTCTATTCAGTTTTTCACTGTATTTGATAGCATTGACTGTCTGAGCATTCGGTAACAACACAAAGAGGTACACCTTTTTAATCTCAGAATACAATTGCTATATATTTCTTCGCTAAATATTGAATTGGGGTGGAATATCAGTGGGAATACATGCTTCGATTTCATGGGATAAACCGTTTGTGTCTGAGGTTATGTGATGAACACAGATTTCATCTGGCGTAACGATGTATTCTTGAAAATATCCATCAGTTCTTGTATTTTGCTACTGGCAGCTCTTCAAGGCTGTGCTAAAGAGGAGTGAATCCTCAACATTTATTCTCGTCAGTCAGTTTATAGTCTTGTTATCTGCTACCTAGGATGTGCATTGCGGTGCAGTGGATATCGACTCGGAACGACAAATCGGAGAGCCGAGTTCGAATTCCAGTTGAATTCCTTGTATTCACTTACGCACAAATACCCTCGGGAAAGGTATTAATACGTCTCTTCCCTCCAGTTATGGGTTAAATAATAGGACAGAATGGGTTCAATAGTCTTGGTAGGCAACCAGTCTACAGCAGAAAGCAATGGTAACCTACTACGGGATAATTTTCTGCTCAGTCAGTCATGTCTCTTTCGAGACATGATCGCCCAAGCGTGTATCACGTATGGCACTCAACTGACTGACTAACTATCTACTTCTGATAAACTAGAAAGCTTTTTGTTTCAATTCAAATCCAAATACACTCTTGACTCATCAGCGGCATCTTTGTCTAGAACCAAATATATACTGTGCGATTTTCCTATAAGTCCGACCATGGTTTCCGCTTTCATCTCCAAGTTAGATCCTCACAAGGCATACTGACTTGATGTTATCCCCGAAATTAACCTAAAGAAATGTTCTCCTGTATATAACTCCAGCAATCTTTGCTGCTTCTTGCTTTCTACAATTTTGGAAAATCTTGTTCATCGAATTACCATCCTATTAGTGTCGTACCACTTTTGACAAAGTACAAGAGGTTCCAATCAAATCCAAAATGGTTAAACATCTCACTTTGAAAGAACTTCTATTAGATAAATGATGTGGCTTTCGTTAGAAATATACGAACAAGGATGGAGAGTTAGACATAAATTAGTTTAGATAGATAGATAGATAGATAGATAGATAGATAGATAGATAGATAGATAGATATGAACAGACTGAGATAGATATGAACAGACTGAGATAGATAGATAGATAGATAGATAGATAGATAGATAGATAGATAGATAGATAGATAGATAGATAGATAGTAATTGATTTTTTATTTATTATTCTGACAGATTTTTATCTCTTAATGGGTACTCGTATTTGAGTAGACGTCCTGTTTATTTATAAAACATAATCACTTATTTTTGCCAACCGGCCTGAATATTCAAGAAATTATTTTTAAAAAAATATGCGTTCTCCGTTAGGATTCGAACCTCCCTACCTCTGGACAAAGGGGAAACATTCGAGTAATATATGACGAGAAGGATTTCGCTTAAAGGCACTATTCAGACTTTTATCGATCGGCAAAGCTTCTTCGTGTTCGAGTTGGTTCAGGCTCGTCGGATCTAACAATTGTTTCCCTCTGCCTAGAGGGACGCAAGCTCGGATCCTGAGAGAGAAAGTAGAAGGAAGAAGAGGAAGAAAAGTAAGTATGGGAAATCATTTCTGATGTCCGTTCTTCTTTAATTATTTTATGTCTCATGTAGAAAACATGGTTTTTAAAAAAATTACTAAACCGAAAATATATGTCCGCTATGTAGATGTGTAACACGTCTGCCGGCTGGTCGGTTGGTTCGCTGCCTCTATGGTCTGGAGCCTGCCACGATGATGATGTCGAAACGGCACCAATTATGACGACGCTTTCGGGACGTTAGTCGTAATGATCTCGTCACAGGAGCTGGTCCTCAAAACGTCTATTACAACAACGAACTCACTGCCCACGCTGTGTTTTTTTGATCTCAGAAAGTCAGCTTGTGAAAACCCGGTAACGGTATTTCTACCATATCCAGACCGGACACATGTGTACACTTGTGTTTAAATAAAATAATTACGGTAACAAAAATAAAATAAATAAATAAATATGTTCGAAGACGCCTGGATGAGTTACGAAAGAAATTCTTTATAAAAAAGAATCTATATATATATATAAGCAATGTGTGAGTTTGTGCATGACTGTTCCCTATGCACGCCTACATTTTTTAAGCTACGCCATTCAGACTTTCTAGGGACACATATCTACAGGAAAGCCCGGCCGACACATAGTTGTTGAGTTTAAGTTAGCAATTTTCCCTTTCGCAATTGTTGGCGAATGGAGCCGATTGTTTACATTTGCTCCGTAAAACATCTAAGATCTAAGATAGTTGCTAAATTACGTCACAGAAATCAAATCACACGTGTCAAACGCGACTAAAATATTTTTTTATGTAAAAAAAAATTGAGCCTTTATATTTAATTTAACATGCAAATTACAATTTGGAGATACCACAGACCTCCATGACTTAAAACAAACTTTTGTGAACAATGATTTCCTCTTATCATTTTATTGACCACCATATTAGACTTTTTTCTAATGTGAATAATAACAACAACAAACAAACGGAAAAATACAATAACATTAATATCTTCTACAAAAGCCAAATGCATAGCAATTACAAACATGACAAATCTTCAATTCGATTCAAACATCATTTGAAAATTCGCAACACCCGTTTGTCGTGAACAAAAAATTGAATTATTTTTTTTAATAAAGTTTGATTTCTTTAAGAAATTGTAAGACGTTATATGGATTAATGTCATGAAAGAGTTTTTCCATGTTCGTTGTTTGGTAATGTTTTAAATGGATTTGGGTGAAATCGCTACAGTACGTATTGTTGGTAATTTTACTATAAATATGTAATGTTGGTCATTTTTATATAACACACACAATCAATATATATATACAACATTTAAAATTACTAATCTCATCATCAAAAATAACAATTTGCCTTCAAGACCTAAACTACAGAGAACTAATATTATTCACGAATTTACATGTGCTTCAGAGAACTGAGTTCTTGATCAATGCCATTTCGCAAATAATTACATTTGACACAATACCTTGCAGTTGCTATTTAAGAAAATCTATGAAAGTGACTGTCTATATTTCTGAGAAGAGGTAGTATTTATAGTATTTACATTATTTGGATTATTGTCCTCATCTTTGTGACCATTTGTACGACGTTTCGGCCGTTGTACGCTCCGGCCTTCTTCAGGTGCTAAGAATTTCGAACACACACGGAGACTTACCAAACTCTAACCGTAACATATTTGTTGATAACACAATTATCATAGCATCATCAGCATGCAAATAGGCTAACAATAATGGAGGCATTATTAATAAAAAAGAAAAATCAAACACTTAATATCAACTATGAACACGCCAACAATATGCTGACCATGTTCGGAATATAATACACACACATGACTCTCGCCCATATTTTTTTTAATCATCTCACCCCAAGCAAGGCATTCCACTGCCACTATTGCGCATGGGGCTACATAGGGGAAGGTAAAGAGAAGGAGTGGATAGACATAGGGAATGTCAGGAGAAAGGTGATAGATGAGTAAGGATAGCGAGGATGAGTGTCGGGCAGATGGGAAGAGTGCTTGATAGAATGGGAGCAGGTTAGTGTGTTAGGAGGTGTCTATTGACCTTACATTTAAACTCCTGGAGATTGTAGCCGTCGGGGAAGCAATCGTTTGGAAGAGAATTCCACAGTCGGGAAGTGCGAGGAAAGAAACTGTTGGAGTATATAAACTTTACACATAAAATAAAATCCATCTTCGATAATATCTACAAGTATAGCCAATAGCACTCGTAAAAGCAAAATATTTGGACAATTTTTATATAATTCATGTTCTGAAAAGGAAAAAAAAATCATAACACATGAAAAATTGCATAGGAAACTTAACCAAAATTCCTTGTCTGTCATTTTTATGAAACCCGCATATGTATATAATTTAATTACTATATATATAATTTGATTAATATATATATAATTTAATTTAATATATATATAATGTAATTTTAATTTTATATATATATATATATATAATTTAATTTTAATTTTTTTATGAAACCCGCATATATATATATATATATATATATATATATATATATATATATATATATATTTCATTTTTAAATGAGTTATTACGCGACCTAGGTTTCTGCCATATGGTGTCTTCAGTCGATTTGCAATAACTGATTTTTACCGTTTTTTGTTTGTTTGTTTTTTTTGTTTGTTTTTGTTTTTGTTTTTTTTTGGGGGGGGGGGGTTGTTTTATTTTCACGTAACGGATATTTTATTATCGAACACGCACTTTTCAAAATTAGAAGAAGTTATGTCGTTTTCATTTATGGTTGTATGGCCCTATTTTATGGTATGATTACATTTAGTCATAATTTCTGCTCGTCCATTCAGTAATTCATTTTTGTTTGAGAATAACAGAATAGCTAACTTTTCTTCCTGGCACAGTCTACATATTTTAACACCGTTGTAAGGATTGGCTGTTTTCACTATACTCTACGTTATGTCTGGGTCTTTACCATATTTTAATTTCAATTTCTACACGTGGCTAGCCAATTTTTAACCATTTTAAGTTGTCTAGTTTAAATGTAGACCTGTGATTGAATCATCTGGTCTTAAAAGTATCTTTGGTTGATCCGAAATATGTTTTGTTTTGACCATTTAAGTCATGTATTTTTGTTTTGTAAATGACTTCTTTTGTATTACGAAGTCCTTGGAGTGGGTATTTATTTTTGTCCCTGCAGTTACATTCCTTATTAATGATCTTGTTTTCTACGTTGCTATTCAAGTTTCTGGTATTTTGTTTCTTTATGAAATTTTCTAAATTACTAGTACAGCTATAATTCAGTTTGATTGTATTCCTATTGAAAAGTTTGTTTAGTTCTGAGCTTTTCGGAAAGTGTTTATCGATCAGTTTAAAAATATTTGTTCTATTTTGGTTTTTACTTGTAAGTTAAATGGTGGGTTGAACCAGATAACATTTCGTTTTCTATCATTGTTGTTTTTTTTTATTTTATTACTTGGCAGAAACTTAGCTCGCGTAATAACTCGTTTACAAATGAAAAATATTCAAAAGTTTTGCAATATAATTGTATTGAACACTTTTTAATACAACTGTGTTAAAAAATTATATATATATATATATATATATATATATATATATATATAGAGAGAGAGAGAGAGAGAGAGAGAGAGAGAGAAAGAGAATGAATTAACATTGAGAAGTTTGTCACTTATTTATCTCAATCATCCCGGCTTCGAATTTTCTTGAGAACATTATTGTGATGTTTTCATTCTTCAGGGATTTTTGCTATTCCTGCTGAAAAAAAAATTAGCACTGATCATTATTACAACTTATCACTACATACACAAACACATACACACAGAAACACAGATATATATATATATATATATATAAGACAGAGGTACATGATCCAGATGGCCAAAACATAATATATTTGGGCTCAACCAAAGAGACCTTTAAGACCAGTTGGTTCAACCACAAATCTACATTTAAAATAGAAAAATTAAAAAACAATACAAAATTGGCTAACCACGTCTGGAAATTGAAATCAAAATATGAAAAAGATCCACACATAACGTGGAACATTGTAAAAACGGCCATGCCTTACAGCAGTGAACAAATATGTAGACTGTACCAAGAAGAAACACCGTTACAAGAGCGTTCTTAAAAAAACGGTAAAAGGTAGAATCAGTTATTAAAAATCGCCTGAAGACACCACTCATGGTAGAAACCTGGGTAGCGTAATAACTCGTTTAAAAATGGAAAATATTCAAAAGTTCTACAATATAATTGTATAGAACACTTTTTAATACAAATGTGTACTGGTCTAACCCTATAAGGACCAAAACCTGAGTATTAAACAATCAATATATTTATATATATATATATATATATATATATATATATATATATATATATATATATATATGAAAACAATATATATATATATATATATATAATACAAACAATATATATATAGTTTGTGTGTTACATATTCTAGTCAAAAACAACATTAATTACTTTCTTTCACTCTCTTACTACCTCATATAGTTTCTCTTGCTTTCACTTTCATGTTCTCTCTCTCTCTCTCTCTCTCTCTCTCTCTATCTATCTATCTATCTATCTATCTATCTGTCTCTCTTGTGCGTGTATTTCACTTAATCTCTTCCTGCTAGCATACTCTGCTTCACCACTTTTAAATATACCTGCCCGACCCACCTTGCTCCTGCATTCCTCCACCACCACCGCCTCCGCAACCATCACCTCGCGCGCTTGTCTCTTTTCCTCATTTTATTCAGTGTTCGATACTTATAAATTCTATTTTTAGCACGAATCACGTTTATGGTCTGCGCATGTCTTAATCGATACTAAGCGTCTATTTTTAGACCCCCATTTTTATTTCGGCGCGCGCCCATGTCTGGTATTTACGCGCGAGAGCACCTTGCACTTATCGCTCATCACCCCTTCCCTGTGTTCCCATCTTTCTCTCTCACACCGTATTTTTTTCTCTCTCACGTTATCTCACCTTTCGTCACACATACACACGCACTTCTCATCAGGCATCATACTCTTTATCCTATCACATTTCACACCTATTCTCTCTTATAACACATGCTCTCTTTCTCTAAGTCTGTGTTTCTTTCCCCAGTTTCATAATTCTCTCCTCCACTAACTCTTTCTTTATCATTCCCTCTCTAATAAAGATATTTAGGATTTCACATCATATCTGTTAGTTTCCATTTAAATGCTATATATATATATATATATATATAGTGACGTAAATTAATAAATGTACACATGAGGATGGTGTATATACATATTAATAAATATGCATATTATCCTATGGCACGACTCTGAGTTTCATGCGTAAGGCAATAATCATGTGCATATTTCAAAATGACAGTTTAATAGATTTGAATTTAAGTTCATTAGATGTTCATGAGAATTAAATCTTATAAAGTTAAGTGATTGCTTTTTAATAACTAGATTAAAATTGAAATATCTATGGTTACATGTAGATAAAAATGTAAAGTTTTAGTAAAAATTAAAAATTAAAAATTAAATGCAGAAAGAAGAATTCAAGGGGGCGTAAATCATGAGTCTTAAAAATTTAAATATTCAAATATTACATGTACATATTTCATCTTATTTTTATTTAAAATTTTAAAATTTTGATTTTCCCTGCATTTTTCATGTACATGTAATAAAGAACTATTAGTCGGTCCATTCCCTTCAGTTATGGGTTAAATAATAGGACAGAATGGGTTCTATAGTCTTGGCTGGCAACCAGTCTACCACAGAAAGCAATGGCAACCTACTGTGGAATAATATTCTGCCTAGTCAGTCATGTCTCTTTCGAGACATGATCGCCCGAAGCGTGTATCACGTATGGCACTTAACTGACTGAATAAAGAACTACAAATAAATTACAAGAAAACTAAAATATGGTCATCAGCAAATGGAGGATCCCAAAATGCCAATTACAAGTTGGGGATACTAAAATCAAGTAAATCAAATAATTTAAGTACGAAAAATGTGTTTTAACGGAAGATTGAAAGTGCGACACTGAAATCCGAAGGCGAATTGGAATAGCCAAGGACGCCTTCCAGAAGCTGAACAGAGTATTAAGAGGCAGGAAAATTTCCCTGGGAACAAAGAAGAGAGTAAATATGGCAGTGAATGCTAGACGATATCATCAAAGATGAATGAAAAGCTTGAAGCAACTGGAATGTGGTTCTACAGAAGGATGCTGCGAATATCATGGATCGAGCATGTGAGCAATGATGAGGTTTTAGAAATGATGGAAACGAAAAGAAAATTAATACTGGGCATCAGGAAGAGACAAATGAAGTTCTTGGGATATGTAATGAGGTAGAAAGAGAATTTGATACTCACAAGCCAGACAGAGGGGAAAAGAGACAGGGGAAGGCATCGGATAACATATTTGAAGGGCCTGAGCAGGTAGATGGCAGAGCGGGGTCTGAGTGGGGTAACAGGAGAAAGTGTACTAAGTGCCACCAGGGATAGGGAGACATGGAAAGCCATGATTACCTACGTCCTGAAAGAACATGGCACATATAAGAAGAAGAAGAAGAAGAAGAAGAAGAAGAAGATTTAAATATTTCAATTTATAAGACTCAAGATTTACGTCTCTTTGATTTCTTATCCCTGCATTTTATTATTTTTTATTTTTATTTAAATTTTAAATCTTAAATTAAAATTTTAAATTATGACTAGAATATTTAAATCTTTAATCTTGTTATTAAAAAGCAGTAACATAACTTTATAAGATTTAATTCACATGAACATCGAGTGAACTTAAATTCAAATCTATTAAACTGTCAGTTTGAAATATGCACCTGATTATTGCCTTACGTATGAAACTCCAAGTTGTGCAATCTATTAAAATCTATTAAAAATATGCCCTTGATGATTGCATAACACATGAAACTCCGAGTCGTGCCATAGACGTAAGATAATATATATATATATATATATATATATATATATATATATATATATATATATATATATATATATATTCTTCAGATACTTTAATCCAAGCGGAAAAAGCAGGAAGGTAAATTCCAAAAACCAGATCCTAATTAATATTAAAAATTTTATTTTAATATTAAAAAATGATACAGGAAGAGAGCTCCATGTAATAAAATATTACAGAGCAAATATAAATTAAAATAGGATTAATTCAAGGATGTTGGATGACCATTTCGATATGAAAATCCCCACGGGGGATAACACATCACCTCAGCAACAAAAAAATCCTTTCAGAAACTGGAGAAAAATCAGTATAATTTCCCTTTTTAAATAGATTTGCAAAGAAATTAAAAAAAGAAAAAGAAAAGGAAAAATATAAAACAAAATAAAATCAAATGAACAAGAAAGGAAAATTGACATCGTCTGGGTTCGCAAAAAAGGAAAGAGAATTGTAACCTAAAAAGAACGGACGGCGTGTTGAATTGATATAAGGTTAAGCAAAAGGTGGGAGATAAGAGAGATAAAGGAAGAGAGGGAAAAAAGAAAAGAAAGAAAAATTTTTTATATATTACAAACGCTGGACAAAAACCTAACTTTCCAAAAATGTTGAAGTATTAGAAAAAGGGAATAAAAAGATATAGGATTTAAAATAATTTTTTTTTTTAAATTAGGTCATTTGATTTAAACTAAATAAAGACACCGCTAGGTATAAAAAAAATTTTTTTTTCATTTACAATTATACTTACATATAGAAGTACACACATACATACATAAACATACACACACACACAATTCTTCAATTATGAATACATATATACATACATACACATACACATACACACACACATACATTCAATTCCATACACACTTATATATGTATATACACATACATGCGCATACACACATATATATGTACACACATCTACAAAAAATCTACACACACAATATATATGTACACACACACATATGTATACATATACGCACACACACACACACACACACACACATATATATACATTATACATATGCACACACACATACATATAAAAAATATAAAAATTTAATGAATATTACAAAAAGAGCATGTAAACAGTTAAATTTTTTTACACACATAAATACATATATACACACATACATATATACATATATACATATATACACACATATATACAAATATACACATACACGCACAAACATACACATATACATAAAAATTATAAAAAGAAAAATTTTAAATTTTAAATTTAAAAATTTAAAAATTTAAAATTTAAAAATTAAAATTTAAAAATTTTAAATTTAAAATCCGCCCTATGACGGCACTTATTAATGAATTCCTTTCTAAGATTCAAAAGTAAGTCCTGATGAGGATACTTCAAAATCAGAATCTTCTCCAATAAACATAGACAGCACCTATCACGAAAATTTTTAGGGGTACAGGCTGAGCCTATTAGTTTCCAGCTCATTATAGGGTCCTGCCCTTCCTCCTTCATTTTCCAGAATCTACGTGATAGTGCCGTTTGGAATCTCTGGTTAGGGTTCGAAAACAAGTACCTGTGGTTGTAAAGTCTCTGTTTGAAAGGGCCCGCGGACATACCAATATAAGTCCGGTAATTGTCTTTGTTGTTAGATGGAGAAATATGGGCTTCATAAATTACTTGGGTGGATTTACATTTGCCCTTCACCGGACAGGTATCCACAGAATTACAATTACATTTATCACCAATTCCAGATTTAACGTCGGTATTATTTAAGTTCATTAAAATATGCCTATTATGGGAATTAATCATATCATCTATATTTGAGGTGCAAGAGTAACTGATTTTTAGGGTGAATTTATGAAAAATTTTATTTAAGGGATTATTATTATTATTATTAAAATGTTTATTGATTAATCTGAGAAAATACTTACCAATATTTATATTAGTTAGTTTACAATAAGGAGGGTTAAACCAAATTATCTTCCTTTTTCTACATTTTCGGGTGTTTTTAGTTTTTGATGATTCTGGGTTTATAGCAGGCTTATTATACGTTAACTTGTTAATAAAACCGCTTTTCTGAAGGGCCTTATCATAAATTTCTTTACTTGCGTTGAAAATTTTTATATTAGATGATAATTGGTTAACCCTATTATTTACTATCTTGGGTATTTGTCTTATAATATTTTTGGGGTGTTGGATAAACTATTTATATAGGTGGGAGAATTATTTTCTTTGAGAAAGGGTTGGTAGGAACCATCATTTGATATCTAGATAGTTTACAATTTTGAGATTGGAAGTAACCTCAACCTTAAAACCTAGAAAATTTAGGGCACTGATAATTTTCTTAAATATTCTATTAGTGTAAGGCCCATTAGAATTGGGAATACATATCAGTCCATCATCCCGATATAGGCCTATTAGGGTCTAAAAATCTACTTAAAATATCTAAAATATAAATACCTGTTAGATCTTCTACCTGGGCAGAATCATAGACTCCCATAGGGATATCAAAACTATCTTTAGGCCCTTTTGTCCAAGTAGAATTATCAAAGTTGAGAATGGATTTTCTAGCTCCCAGTATAATCCTATAATCACTATCCGAAATATTAACATAACTTCTAGCAAAGTCTAAACAATCCACAAGAAGCTTTTTGAAATAGAGGAATAGAAATCCACAATATCAAATTTAAGGAAAGTGGATTTAGATTTGTCATTGATATTATCAAACCATTTTATGGTATCTAAGGAACTCTTCCAAAGATTCGGTTGTAAATTAAATTGTAACTTCTCTATTAGGTTCTTCAGAACTTCCCTAGAAATTATGCCTAATTCACTTTTAGTAGGATTTGCAAATCTATTTAAAAAGGGAAATTAGACTGATTTTTCTCCAGTTTCTGAAAGGATTTTTTGTTGCTGAGATGATGTGTTATCCCCCGTGGGGATTTTTATATCGAAATGGTCATCCAACATCCTTGAATTAATCCTATTTTAATTTATATATATATATATATATATATATATATATATATATATATATATATATATATATATATATAAGGATCCCTAAGAAAAACAGCCTCGCCACTAAATGAAAGAGAATAAATAAAATTTGTCTGGTAACAACAGACACAAATAAATCAAGCGCTAGCTAAGCAAGACGCCTAAAAATTCTTATGGTCAACAAACAAGACAAGTCCCCAATCACACACACAAGAAAACCCCACGCAAACACACAAAACTGACCGAGTAATAAACCCCCCACACTCACCAATCTCTGCGAAATTCTAACCAAAAGATATACCCGACAGATAAAAACGTACACTCCAACAGATAATTCCATTAATCAACAATTTAGCACTTACACACCAGGCTCTTCAAAACTCTAGAAGACACATTCCCTTCATTATCAATAGCCCCAACCAACCTCCCACAGTAACAATGAACCAAATATAGGGAGCAGACGAATTCAGTTTTGCTTTTACCTCCCGAAGAAACGTGCCCAACGTTGAAACAAACATAAGATTGTCGAGGACATATATTAAAAAATAATGTACATGTTCTAAAACATAATTTATAATAAATATTCACAGCTCTATACATCATATATCGAGCAGTGTTTTAAATTAATGTTTTGGACGGAAAAAATTCTTTATTCGTTCTGTACCCACTCGGATATATATATATATATATATATATATATATATATATATATATATATATATATATGGTGGTCTAGAAAGCCATGGGCGGTAAATGATGATATTTATTTTGAGACTACATATACAATTATATTTACTTATACAATTATTACATCGACAATTGAATTTTCATTGTGTACAATAAGACAAAAGCTCTTAAATTTTATCAATGCACGTAGAAACTGTTGACCATCCCAATTTACACAGCTTTGAAACCTACCCCTCAAGTTTCGACAAACATTTTTGCACAAGTTTCTTCCTGTATTAATTTCTTGAGATGCATCTCGTGTGTCATTTTCCAAATCACCAATACTTCTTGGTTTTCGTCACCATTGTAAACGATACAGAAACCTATTCCACCCACGGACCACCTACTTTTAGACCACCCTTTATATATATATATATATATATATATATATGTGTGTGTGTGTGTGTGTGTGTGTGTGTGTGTGTGTGTGTGTGTGTGTGTGTGTGTAAAAATTAAGACAGACACGTTATTCCATGGTTAAGTGGAAATATAGGCCTATTTCAGGCGAACCATCTTTAGCTTCCGTCTTTATTGTACAGAAAATTTTACACGAATGAACTTCACAAACCTCGAAAAAAGCAAAAACAGAAATAAAAATAAAGATCGCTTCCTTAAAAGTGAAAATTTAAGAAAAAAATGCATCTTTACATCAGTTAGGAGAATACACACACAGACACACATACATACATAAACATGTGCACATACAAATAATCAAAGAGCTCACGTAAGAACAGATGTCAACTCAAAGATATTTTACGTAAGTCAGTCAGACTGCTGACACCTCGATTTGGAAAGTAAAAAGTAAAAAATAAAAAAGGGGTTGGTGGCGTGAGAGATAGCGTTAAAAAAGGGTGTTTTTAGATAGAAATTAAAATATAAATATGTTATAATATCACTACAAATATAACTATTTTGTTTAGACACTACTTGTGTCTTATTAAGTGATAAGGTTTATTTCAAGTTGAAGAGTTTTAAAAGGTTAAAAACAAGCCAAAACACCTTAATCAGGGAGGTATAGTTATATAGACAGTGTGAACTAATCAAAATAAAATAATTTCTAATTTGAAGAATATGAGAACAGATTTTAAAAACAATGCTTGGGGCATTAATATTAATATTTGATAAAATTGAGATCAGCATTATTAAACGACTATTAGATTCACTTTATTTTTATTGCGAAGTTTAAATTCTATGTTTAACAAATCATTAGATTTAGATTAATATGAAGTTATTCAGATATTAAATGAGAAGGTTTGTATAAATATGTGTGTGTGTGTTCATTTCTTCTCCCTCATTTAATATATATATATATACGTTTGTGTGCGTGCGTGCGTGCGTGCGTGTGTGTGTGTGTGTGTTCTCCTATTTGGGATTGATACAACACTGAGATGTGGAATCAAAATTTATTTTTTGTACTTAAAAATGAGAATCC
>JBBBDQ010029712.1:1107500-1117500 GCA_037127315.1 Ascarosepion bandense | reverse complement strand
ATGTAAAGGATTCTGTGGTCGCAGAAATTGTCTGACATTCATGGATGGGCTCTCCTACTTGTGTGGCGTAGTGCAGTGTTCTGTTACCAGACATAGGGTTTTCCAATAGCTACCTTCTTGACCCAGGACAGATCTACCACCTCAATACAATTGATGTAGGCCTCCATGTTGAGTTTGAGGCCATTTGGGAAGATCAATGACGGCATAACGTCACTACTGATGACTCTAAACACCAAGATTTTGAGTGGGTATACCATCCAGCTCTTTCCGAATGCTTTGCACCGTCCTCAAATTAACACCCAAACACTCTGAAATTACCGTACAGGAGTTTCCGGCGCAAATGCTAAGCAGTAGAGGTCTGAAATTATCGTACAGGAGTTTCCGGCCCAAATGCTAAGCAGTAGAGGTCTGAAATTATCGTACAGGAGTTTCCGGCGCAAATGCTAAGCAGTAGAGGTCTGAAATTATCGTACAGGAGTTTCCAGCCCAAATGCTAAGCAGTAGAGGACGCCGTTTCCAAATTTATGGGTGAATGAATTGCCTCATGGTACTTTATTTCTCATAGACGGTGCCCAACTGACCCTACTAAACTGTGCAATCCTCAAGATCTAAACAAACAGCACACAAAATGTAAAACGGCGACAATTTACCCATTTCACTTTCTATATTTTTTTGGGAAATATTATATAGAAAAATCCGTATATCGAATGAATGACAAAGTAGAAGATAGATATGAACAGACTGAGATAGATAGATATAAAGAAAGAAAGAAAGAAAGAAAGAAAGAAAGAAAGAATATGTATTTGCCATAACCTCATCAGAAAGCCTCTTATCATGTATTTTTTTCTAAAGTATATCTTTATCTATCTCCGTATTTCTTGCTAGATCGAATCACTTGATCAATGGATCTATCGATCTGACTCTATTTATATCTAGATCAATATGTTCGTATCCGTCTGCCACTCGAACATTCTTTTACACTTGTTTTTTTTTTTGTCTTCTTCTCTTTATCTACCTATCGACCAAACTGCAAAGTTTTATGAATGATTCGAAAACGTATCTTCACATTTTTTGTTTCAAATACAGCGTTGCTGTTGATGCTTTTTCCAACCTTCTTAAATATTTATTGTACTAACGTTAAAAGATAATTATAAAATGAAACCAGTATTTCTTTTGCAATTGCTTTTTCGACGGAGCTTTGAATGCAAAGACGTAAGTTTCATTTATGAAGGAATCGCTTTCTTGGTGGTTCCTAGAAGACCAGACCGGGGTCTGCCTTTTTGACTCGTGTAAAACTATTCAACTAGCGCAAACAGGATCTAAATCTGCATTTTAAGGTAGTGTAAACGAAACCTATGTGTGCCTTTTGGACTCGTGTAAACCATGCATTTCTAACTATTTAACTAGTATATGGCTAATCATCCCTTTGCTGCTTATTTAAAGCTAGAAAACATTCTGGGGTTCTAAGAAATTATTATTCTATTTTTTTATTTAGATAATAGTGCACAGAGATCCAAAGCCGAATTGGCATGGCGAAGGCAGCATTCCAGAAGTTGAGTAAATTATTAAGAAACAGGACAATTTCGCTAGAAACAAAAAGAAGAGTACTGGATTGCTATGTGATGTCAGTTCTTCAATATGGCAGTGAATGCTGGACAATATCACCAAAGATGAAAGAAAAACTTGAAGCAACTGAAATGTGGTTCTACAGAAGGATGCTGCGAATATCATGGATCGAGCATGTAAGCAATGATGAGGTCTTAGAAATGATGGAAACGAAAAGGAAATTATAACTGAGCATCAGGAAAAGACAGCTGAAGTTCCTGGAACATGCAATGAGGAAAGAGGGCTAGGAGAACATGATACTTACAGGCCATATAGAGGGAAAAAGAGACAGGGGAAAGCAACAGATAACATATTTGAAGGACCTAATCAGGTGGATGATGGAACAAGGGTTGCATGGTGTAACAGGAGAAGATGTGCTAAGAGCCACCAGGGATAGGGAGACGTGGAAAGCTATGATCGCCTACGTCCTGAAGGAACAGGACACATAGAAGAAGAAGAAACGGGATCTTTTTTTGTATTTTGACTAGTTTAAAGCAGGCCTCTGTGTGCACTTTTAAATAGTGTAAACAGACCATGACTTCGCTTAAACTTTAATGTAAGCAGGGCCTACGTCTGCTTTTTTTTTTTTTACTCTTGTATAAACAAGACCAACGTTTAACGTTCTGAGCCTAGTGTAAACCGGGACTATTTTTTCTCTTTGTCCTCTAATGCAAACTGGACCTGCCTGTAACATTTTGACTCTCAAGTAAGCCTGTAGCTGCGTTTGATTTTGTACTCTTGTCTAAACTGAATCTACTCTACAGCTAAAAATTTGAGGCTCCCCTCACATCTTTTAATAAAACACTTTAAAATGATTTTTAACTAAAAATAATATTTCAGTAACTACAGTTTATCTGTTTATATTTTTCATTCTTTCTTCAGGTTTCTCTTACTACCAAAAAAAGTTCAAATTTGGATTCGTCTGTCTGCAAAACATTTTGCTAAATTATTGAATATTTTGTATATATTTATATATTTATTTTCCTTACTGACCTCTTCAGCAGACATTTTGGGATTACCAATTTTTTTCAAAGAAATTAAATATAAATATAGTTTATAAAGGTTAACTCAACACTGACTGATGTTGTAAACAAAACATGTAGCTAACTGTGTTTGAAGAAAAATGGTTGTACAATTACGACAGCATTTTAATATTAATTTAATTTTAATTTTCTCGCAATCAGCGCAATTTGGTGAAATCAAAACTGCTGAGCATTGAGGTGACGGTACAAATTGAAATTTTATTCAAAGAAAGCTACTCTTAAAGCCAAATTGCTAAGCTGTTGAATATTTCTAGACATAGTGTCCAGTATTCGTTGCAAAGACAATTAGAAACTGGCGCAAATATTGACAAATAAAGAGATGGAGCACCAGAAGTGATAACTGCTGTCAAAGATAAACACTTGATAACTACGAGCAAAAGAAATTGATTGAAAATTGCTTCAGAATTGAGAACTGCACTTAATTCCTTCCGAAAAGCAGTGACGCTTTTCATAGTAGAAAAACTATAAAAATCAATTCAGATCAGCGGTGCTCAGGGGGTGCATGGCACCCAAGAAACCCCTGTTACGGAAGTTGAATTAGCTAAAAAGGCTGTAATGGATATCGGTTTATTTTCTAAGCGCCGCTTAGATGTGGCACAATGCCGAAGGTATGGATACCCAGTGAGGATCGAACTTATTTGTGATGATTCTAGCGAGACAAGATTGTTAACCATTACACTACGTATAAGTGTCCTTGTTATGTACAGTAAAAGAATGATAAAATCTCTCTATATAAAAGGCAATCTCTGAGTCTGTGTGTCACGGTTCCCTGTGCACGCCTACATTTTTTAAGCTACGCCATTCAAACCTTCTAGGGACACATATCTACAGGGAAGCCTGGTCGACACATACTTTTGGAGTTTAATTTCAGCAATTTTCCCTTTCGCACTTTTTGACCAATGGAGCCGATTTTTACATTTGCTCGGTAAATCATCTAAGATCTAAGATGGTTGCTAGATTGGTAAATTTTCGTTTTAGGACCCGAAGTCTTATATCCCTTCACATTTTTACAAAATAGTATAATAATAGTCTTATTTCCGTGCAAATGTATATGCTGAACTCAAATCAACAATTAGATATTGAAGAAACCTACCTTTCTTGATGTTAACGACAAGAAAAATATCGAACTTCTTCTCGCTCTTTTCGTCAGCCATTACCAGCTTAGTGAGAGCTATTCGCTGCTGAACGATTTTAGGCGTAGGAAGAAAATTTGGGCCTAGTTACTTCCTTTACAAAAAAGTCCTTGCAGAAATTAGTACGCGATTTATTTCGGTACTTAATTTCAGAAGAAAGTTGCGTGTATTTGCGTGTAGAAAAAGTTATTTGCGTGTATAAAAAGTAATTTGCGTTTATGAAAAGTGATTTGCGTGTATTTGCTTAGTAATTTCTGCAAAGACTTTAAAAGATGGCAACCCTTCCATGAAAACCTGATCTGTGAAGCTTCCGTCGGACCGTTTTTGTAGAAACTAGATGCTCGAGTTCGGCAGTCAGTTTAAGGGCTGTTGTTTTGCGGTCGTCCCTGACAATTTACGTCAGGGTCCGGCGGGCCCTATCAGAAATCTTTGATTTTCTCCCGGAATTGTGCTTCGACGACAATGTTTTGCCGTGTTTTACATATGCAGTCATTACGTTAGAGACTGTAGCTCTTGAAACATCCAGCATTCGAGTTGTTTCAGTCTCGATGGCGCCTGCCATACAAGCGCCAAAAATTTGACCTCTTTGGAAATCTGATAGGTCTAACATATCGAAGGCTTTCAGTAGTTTCTGATAATTATACTGAAAAAAATTTAATGTTTTAGAAATATAGACAAGCAGTAATCGAAATACATAAAAAAGACAGAAATCTAAAATTCTTTGACAATGTTACAAACAATTGAAAATCGGGTTGCTGTTTTAAAGGTGTTCACATTATTTTGTCCAACCCCTGTACCTTGAGTCAAAAAGCAATATTTAAGAAATTATTACTTGTGCGCCTCAATCCTCTTATCTATTTCCCACTAAATTAGTACGTGATAAACCGGACAGGAGAGTTCGTAGAAAATATCCAAAGTGTGAGTGTGCTTGAGTAATGCTTGTGAAGATCTGCCATCAACTTTTACTTTTTCAAAATATGTTTCAAAGAATGCCAGAAATTTGCAAAGCAGCAATTAAGGCAGGTAGTGGTTGTGATGCAACGGATATCGACTCGGAACGAAAAATTAGTGAACCGAGTTCAAATTCTAGTAGAACTCCTTGCACTTAGTTATGCACAAATACCCGTGGGAAAGGTATTAACTCGTCTCTTCCCTGTAGTTATAGGTTAGATAACAGTACAGACTGGTTTCTATAGTCTTGGCTAGCATCCAGTCTACCGCAGAAAGCAATGGCAACCTACTGCGGGATAATCTTCTGCCCAGTCAGTCATGTTTCTTTCGAGACATGATCGCCCAAAGTGGTTTTATTGATGAAAACAAAATATGATGTTGTTGTATGATAACCAATTATAGTTAAGTGTTTATTTTGCCAATATTAATGCAAAACATTGTAGTTAATAAAATTTCGTCTTTTACATCAAAAAAATAGAAAAATATATTATTTTAAGGTGTTTTTTAAATAAATACAAAGTCAGTTAAAACATTTTGCTTGTAATGTTTGTCAACCATTATGTGTCTAGTATAATACTACCTTATGCCTACTCTTTAAAACTGTGTAAACCGGACCTATATCTAACCCTTGTACTCTAGTGTAGGCGAAATTATATCTTCTATTTTGACTTTAGAATAGGGCACAAAAAGACGGTCAAAAATAAAGGCTCATAAATAACCGTTTCTTTTCATTTTCAGGTGAGTTGTATTGCATACTAGCAGTATAGCCCGGCGTTGCTCGGGTGTAATGAAAGCTTTAAAATTAATCCATGGTCCTGGAGCTCAGACTCTTTGGACATTGGCACGGAAGACTAAAAGCAATAGTTGTTTCCAGTTAAAGCAAAACCGTAGACTGAAAGAAAAATGAATGGATGTAAATCAAATTTTGATTTCCTGGTATCGATATCAAATTTTCTGCACTATTGTAAGAACTGCAACCTTGAAACTTCGGAATATCGTTTCTTATCTCTTTGTCTATGAGTGTATCAAATTTGATTAAAATCAGACCACTCCTTCTATAACCCGATTTTTTCGATTATCGATTTTCTATATTTATCGGGAGTACCTCGACACAAAACCTAGCTAAGAACACTCGCAGACGCTTATAGTACAACTGTGTAAATTTTCAAGAAAATCGGTTCAGCCGTTTCGGAGTCTATAGGTAACGGATACACACACAGACACACACACACAGACAAAGTTCCATTTATAAATAAGTTTAGATAGATAGATCTGTAGGTTTTATCAGCTATCAAGATGGACCACTACGAGCAGTTTTAGGTTGAAGAGAAGACAAAGATTGTGGAACTATATTTTGCAACAAAGTCATCTACACTTGTTCAGAGAAAATTTCAACATGAATATCCTAAAAGAAAAATTCCCCATCGCCATAGGATCACATGTTTGGTAGAAAAGTTTAGAAACTCTGAAAGTGTGGTTAGCAATAACAAGGGCCATTGTGGCCCAAAGTTCACAGCGAGGACGCAGGGTTAGGTTCAGGACGTCAGGGACCAGTTGAAATAATCACCCCGCAATTCGAACAGACGGCTGTCACAGCAAGCGGGTATTTCCGAATTATCCACAGTAATTTGAAGCTGTTTCTTTACAATGAGTAGATTCTTCAAGCGGAAACTCAAACTAAAGAGACCGAACGCTACGATTTTGACCAGGCGTATTGAGAACGACCCTCAACTTTTGGACTGTCTTCTCTTCAGCGACGACAGTGGGGATAAACAAACCTTCAGGTTCTGAGCGAGTGAACAACTTGATGGACATGTTGAAAAACCTCTGAGTGTAGAATAAACGACGGTATGATGCGCACTTGGAAAGAATGGTATTTTTGGACTATACCTTTTTGAAGATGATTATGGCCATCGATTGAGAGTGAATTCACACCAATTCATTTAATTGCTTCGGAGACGCTTCCTTCCGGCATTAAGGAGGAAAAGGGTTTTTGACATGAACACAGTTGTGTTTCAACAGGATGATGAACCACCTCACTGTTCCGAACGCATTCTTCAATACCTCGGGCAATACTTTCCAGACGGCTAGTTAATCTCAAGGTAGACAGACAATATATGGTGGTCCTAATCTCCTGATCTGACCCCGACAGACTAGTTTCTCTGGGACTATCTAAAGGAGAGAGTGTAGAGAGGAAACCCAGATAAATTTGAAGGGCTAGAAGAAAGCATCGAGAGAGAAATCAGGAGAATTCCGACTGTCATGTTGGAGAGAGTCGTGAACAATTTCAGAGTGGCGAACGTCATCGAGCAGTGAGTTGCCTAGATTAAGCGTGTCATCAATTACTGATCACAGTAACTAAACATTCATCAATTTAAAAATGCTTTTGGGTAGTAAGATTTTAAAATACTTTCCACGTCTTGTAAAAATCTTGCAAAAACTCCTACATTTGTAGAAACTGCAACATTTTTTTTACTCTCTTTTTGAGCCTAACGAACATTTTGGTTCTAATATAAACCGGACCTTTATTTACACTAGTTTCATCAAATATATTTACTTTTTTGATCATTGTGTAAAACTGAATTTGTTTTCCTATTTTCTTTTTCATGCTGATTTTTCTGCTATAAGAATTATAAATATCAATGTTTTATTTGTCGCTAATTTAACCAACACTTTTTACAAAGATTTATTTATAACTTAAATGTTATCATAAGTGGATACTCGTATTTGAGTAGACTCTCTGTCAATTTATTTAACAGTATAGTTGTTTATTCTGGACAATCTCCTCAAAGATAAAGGAGACACCCTTAGCAACAGAAATGTGGTTATACAGAAGGATGATGACGATACTATAGGACTGAACATGCGAGGAACGACGAGTTTCTGGAGAATATACAAAATAAAAGGAAACTTATACTTGGCTCCAGAGAGTGACAGCTGAAGTTTCTGGGACACGTACAGTGAGACTATTCTGAGGATCCTAGAGGTTATGCCAAGATTCGTCATCGGAGGCCACAATTTAAACAACATAAGGTACGCAGATGATACAGTGCTGACAGCAGACACGGAAAAGAAACTACAAGACCTTCTACAGAAGGTAACTGAAGAGAATGACAAAAAAAGATTACAAATTGCAAGAAAACCAAATGCATGGTCATCAGCAAAAAGGGAGCCCTAAATGCGAAATACAGGTGGAGGATACTAAAATCAAGCAGGTACAAAATTTTAAATACCTAGGAAGTGTTCTAACAGAAGACAGAAAGTGTGACACAGAGAACCGAAGGTGAATTGGCATGGCGTAGGAAGCATTCCAGAAGTTGAGTAAAGTTTTAAAAAACTGGACTATTTCGCTAGAAACAAAAAGAAGAGTACTGGATTGCTATGTAATGTCAGTTCTTAAATATGGCAGTGAATGCTGGACAATATCATCAAAGATGAAGGAAAAACTTGAAGCAAATGAAATATGGTTCTACAGAAGGATGCTGCGAATATCATGGATCGAGCATGTGAGCAATGATGAGGTTTTGGAAATTATGGAAACGAATAGGAAATTAATACGGAAGAGACAGCTGAAGTTTCTGGACATGCAATGAGGAAAGAGGGCTTGGAGAACCTGATACTAACAGGCCAGATAGAGGGAAAAAGATAAAGGGGAAAGCAGCGGATAACATATTTGAAGGACCTAATCAGGTGGATGATGAAACGAGGGTTGCGTGGTGTAACAGGAGAAAGCATGCAAAGAATCACTAGGGATAAGGAGATGTGGAAAGCCATGATTGCCTACGTTCTGAAAGGACAGGGCACATAGAAGAAGAAGAAGAAGAAGAAGAAGAAGAAGAAGATAGAGGCATGGGGAATTAATGTATGAAGATTGTTTTATAATAATTGTTTTTAACAGGGTTTGATCGTCTTTCTCTAGCCCAGGCTGGAAGATATGCAACTATTTCTCTGAAAAAAACAGATCCACAAATAGGAAAAGTCACATCTGTTTCTTTTGTCTGTACACGAAGTCTACCTTTGAGTAAATGCTCGAGTTATTTATGGGGGTTGCATATGAGCTATTGAGGGTGGGGTGATCTCTCAGGTTGCATTGTGCATAAGTTTCAAATATCAATAAATGCAGTGGGTTTCTCTACTTACATATTTCCGATCACTTCCGGCACACGACTTGTCTTCCTTTGTGTTTTTCATTTTTCGGTTTAATTTCTTTTCTTCTCTGTCCTTATCTGCATTTTTCTGTTTTTCATTTTTCATTTCCTTAATTTTTAAGTTTACTTTTGTTTTTTCAGTCTTTAATTTTCTTGTTTTTATTCTTACACCCTAATTTTCTACTTTCGTTTTCTTCATGTTTTCTTTCATTTTGTTGCAATTTTGTCGACATCTTTTTATATTAGAAGTTTTGCTTCTTCAAAATTTTTCTTTTCTTAAATTTATTTGTTTTTGTTCTTATATTTTAGATCTTTACCAGTCCTTTTATTCATTCTCTCATTTTTTTCGTGGGGTGGGGGGAGGTACATTTTTATTATTTGTTCTTTTACTTCTTAATTTTTCTACAGTTTTCTTTCCTTGATTTTTTTTGTCATAAGCGAGGTATTATCAACTTAAACAATAATTCTATTTTTCTTCCTTTTAATTCATATTTTTCTCATGTGTATCATAATCATTTTTTCTTCTTTTTCTTCTTCTTCTTCTTCTTCTTCTTCTTTCAAAGATTGTTTCATTTATCAGCGAGGTATTATCTTCTTAACCAATTATTCTCTTTTTCTTCTTCCTTTTCATCCTCATTTTTCTATGAGTATCAATTAATTTAATTATTATTAATATTCACCTTCTTCTATTCTTCTTTTTTATTTTTCATTTTCTTTCCTCCTTTTTTTTTTTTTTTCATTTGTTTCTAGCAATGTATTATTTCTTTAAATAATTATTATCCTTTTCTTCTTCCTTTTCATCTTCCTTTACATCCTCATTTTTCTCATGTTTATCTCTAATCATCTTTTTTTCTTCTCGTCCATATTCTTCTTTTTCTTCTTCTTTTCCTTCTTGCTTCAGTTATTGTTTTAGTGTTTTAATTTTTTATCTTTCTCTTATATTCATCACTTTTTCTTTTCCCTGTCTTACACTTTTCTTCACTTTTTGATTTTTTCTCTAAAATCTCTTTCATTTTCTTCTTTTTTCTTTTTGTTTTTCTTCCTCTATATCCTTCTTTTTTTCCGTTTTATATACATTTTTCTTCGTATTTTTTCTTCTTTTTGTCTTTTTCATTTTTCG